>JACYXH010000536.1:1182500-1185000 GCA_026745465.1 Lota lota
TAGACTTCAGACGGACGGACATTAGCTTCATCTCAGGCTGTCGCTTGCATTTGGAAGATGTTTCTGTGTGTTAATCAGGTCACATAGGGCTTTCAGTTACTATTAGAACTATTGTGGACAATCTAAATTGTGTGTATATATTTATACATATATTTATACTTATTTTGTTTGTTCTGTTTAATGTGCAATAGAGAACGTGACATGCACCTACATCACCAAGACAAATTCCTTGTATGTTTAAAAAACGTACTTGGCAATAAAGCTTTTCTGATTCTGATTCTGAACTATAAGTCGAGCGATGTAGCCTGTTAGGCATCCCGTGTTTAGGAGCTATTATCCCCCGTACAGACGGGGAAGCCACGCATTTATAGCCGCCACGATGAACAAATTACGTTCCATAATCAATCGGAGAGACATTTGTTTGAGAGACGTCTCATGTGTTTGGTATCGGCCTACTTCACACATTGCAGGCTGTTTAATATGTGCAGACAAATCGCCCAGTTCTATTTCCCATGGTGCCGCCGTGAGCGATCTCCTCCACTTCAGGCGAAGTCTTCTGTCTGGCGAGGCTGGGTTTGGACGCCGGCTGCTGCAGCCCTTGTGGGCGTTTCATCTTGCCTCTGTTTTATCTCCCGCGGATGGGGACTCGCGGGCCTTTTCCCTGCGTGTTGTTTTTCGCACGATCGGCGTGCATCCATTGAATATGAATGGGTTTTGGCCATGGAGGACAGCGGGGTGGTCACCCAAGTCCTGTTCTAAACGTGCCAGATGTGGCTTGATTCCACTGCTGGTTGCAAACGTGGCAGACAATGGCGTCACGCTGTAGACGGGCGATGCTACAGCTCCTGTGTCACGCTAGGGGTGACGTCACGGACACTACCGCCATATTGTTTACAGTCTGCGGGGCAGGGGTCAGGGGTCAGGGGAGAGCTCTATAGAGACCAGAACACAAAGGACCTCAGCTGTACTAACTCTGCCACAGCATCTCTTCTGAGCGGCTCTGTGGTGAAAGGCATGCTGGGAGGTCCGAGTGTACTGGAGGGGGCGGAGCCTCCTGTGTTCCGCTGGAAAACAAATGACACAAAGACGGTAATCCTTGCTCCACACACAAAGAGCTAGCTGGACTATTGCTAGGCTGTATGTGTGTGTGTGTGTGTGTGTGTGTGTGTGTGTGTGCATATGTGAATGTGTGTGTGTGTGTATGTAGGGACGTGGATCTGTGTGTGTGTGCGTGTGTGTTATTTATATTTATGGGTTTGCAGCTGTCCTCACACACTGCCGTGGATATAATTTATTTAATATTTGTGTCACCCGATCTGTCTTTCTGTCTTTTCTTCACTGAGCTAAACATACAAGTTTACATACAGTAACATCACACAACTCCCCTACTACACACACTCACATGCACTACTACAGTCACACAGTACCACACACACATACACACATACTGTTCTCTCTCTCTTTCTCTCTCTGTCACTCTCTCTCTCTTTCTCTATCTGCCACTCTCTCTTTCTCTCTCTGTCACTCTCTCTCTCTTTCTCTATCTGCCACTCTCTCTTTCTCTCTCTGTCACTCTCTCTCTCTCTCTCTCTCTCTGTCACTCTCTCTCTCTTTCTCTATCTGCCACTCTCTCTTTCTCTCTCTGTCACTCTCTCTCTCTCTCTCTCTCTCTGTCACTCTTTCTCTCTCTTTCTCTCTCTTTCTCTCTCTGCCACTCTCTCTGTCACTCTATCTCTCTCTCTCTCTCTCTTTCTCTCTCTCTCTCTCTCTCTCTCTCTCTCTCTCTCTCTCTTTCTCTGTCACTCTTTCTCTCTCTTTCTCTCTCTGCCTCTCTCTCTCTTTCTCTCTCTGCCACTCTCTCTCTCTTTTTCTCTCTGTCACTCTCTCTCTCTTTCTCTCTCTGTCACTCTCTCTCTCTTTCTCTCTTTTGTGTAACATTAGCAGGTGTCTCTCGCCCCCAGTTAATTTAGGACTCTGTAGTAGACAGATTAGTGTTTGTTAAATTCAATACCACATAGACACGGAACGAGAGACCTGCTAATGAGAGAGAGAGAGAGAGAGAGAGAGAGAGAGAGAGAGAGAGAGAGCTGTTACTGTTACAGTGAAAGAGAGATGGAGAAGAGAGAGTGGGAGAGGGAGGATATATATATAGAGAGAGACTTCCTCTTAATGTGTGTGTACATGCTTGCTATCTTACTCTTAATGGTGTGTGTGTGTGTGTCTGTGTGTGCATGCATGTGTATCTGTATGTACATGTGTGTGTGTGTCTGCATGTGTACGTGTTTGCGTGTGTGCGCGTGTGTGTGTCTGCATGTGTACGTGTGTGCGTGCGTGTGTGTATGTGAATGTGCGTGTGTGTGTGTGCGTGCGTGTGTGTATGCGCATGTGTGTGCGTGTCTCAGCTGAAACAAAGCACGCCGGTGCTTCAAAGCGGCCTGGTGACATTTTAGGCTTTCATTCTTCAAAGCTCTGCCTGCTTTTTGTACTTCCTCTCTGAGTA
>JACYXH010000536.1:1190000-1196063 GCA_026745465.1 Lota lota
AAATCTCCCTCCAATGTGTCTTTTCAGGCTCATGTTGTGATTAAATTGTCTTCTTTCTACTCTGCCCGTATTATGCGGTTTGTAAACCCAGGTCGGCAGCCATTTTGTGTTGCCTACGTTTTCCCTGGAAAGAGATTCCTCCTAAAGTGGAAATGGTGGTTGCACTGTCACGTCTAGTAGGCAGCTTGGACTTCAAATGCAGGAGGAAATAAAGCAAGGATCGCTGTTTTAAATATTAAACACTCAATTTTAATTAAAATAATCGGATAAAGTTCATTTCTATTTTTAGATTTTTTGGGCGATCGCAATATTACATTTTTCATCGTAATATGAAATGCAATATAAAACACCTATTAGATTGAATTATAATAATAAGCATTTATAATTGATAAAGGTAGACTGACTGAGAATATTACAGGTAGATGAGGTCATCATTTCAACAGGATTCAAGATGGAAGAACAAAAACACACAGACAATAGGTACTGGGTATGTGCTGGAACATGTCGAGTACATGCTGGGTACAGGGTATGTGCTGGAACATGTTGAGTACATGCTGGGTACAGGGTATGTGCTGGAACATGTTGAGTACATACTGGGTACAGGGTATGTGCTGGTACATGCTGGGTGTTGGGTGCAGGGTATGTGCTGGTCTAGTGTGTGTAGATGCTGATGGACCTGGATCCTGCAGGTTTATGTTAGTCTTCAATGCCTTACGGATTCAGGAGATGATTGATTGATGATGTGTGTCTTCAGGTTGTCTCTTTAGCTCAACATCCAGTTGATAATTGTCAGGACAACCCCCCGTCCCCATCCTCCCCTCCCCCTCCCCCTCCCCCAAACGTGAGTGATGGTGTTGGTGATGTCTGATGACAGTCGTAACCAATCCGCGTAATGAGGTCACATTTGGTTCCTCGCTTGCTGTCTGTTCTAAAATCATGCCTGACACCTTTCACACGAACGACCTGCTGAGTTTCACAAGACCGCCCGCTAGGAGACAGATCGCTAGGAGACAGATCGCTAGGAGACAGACTGCTAGGAGACAGACCGCTAGGAGACAGACTGCTAGGAGACAGACCGCTAGGAGACAGACTGCTAGGAGACAGACTGCTAGGAGACAGACCGCTAGGAGACAGACCGCTAGGAGACAGATCGCTAGGAGACAGACTGCTAGGAGACAGACCGCTAGGAGACAGATCGCTAGGAGTTAGGAGACAGACCGCTAGGAGACAGATCGCTAGGAGACAGACCGCTAGGAGACAGTTTTCTAGGAGACACACCCCTAGGAGACAGACTGCTAGGAGACAGACCGCTAGGAGACAGACTGCTAGGAGACAGACTGCTAGGAGACAGACCGCTAGGAGACAGACCGCTAGGAGACAGATCGCTAGGAGACAGACTGCTAGGAGACAGACCGCTAGGAGACAGATCGCTAGGAGTTAGGAGACAGACCGCTAGGAGACAGATCGCTAGGAGACAGACCGCTAGGAGACAGTTTTCTAGGAGACACACCCCTAGGAGACAGACTGCTAGGAGACAGATCGCTAGGAGACAGACCGCTAGGAGACAGTTTTCTAGGAGACACACCCCTAGGAGACAGATCGCTAGGAGACAGACTGCTAGGAGACAGACTGCTAGGAGACAGACCGCTAGGAGACAGACCACTAGGAGACGCACCGCTAGGAAACAGACCGCTAGGAGACAGACTCCTAGGAGACAGACTCCTAGGAGACAGACCACTAGGAGACAGACTCCTAGGAGACAGACTGCTAGGAGACAGACCGCTAGGAGACAGACTGCTAGGAGACAGACCGCTAGGAGACAGACCCCTAGGAGACAGACTGCTAGTAGATGCTAGGAGACAGATCTCTCTCTCTCAGCCTGTCTCTCTCTCAGCTTGGCTCTCTTGGTCCACCTGTCTCTCTCTCTCAGCTTGGCTCTCTCGGTCCACCTGTCTCTCACTCTCTAAGCCTGTCTCTCTCTCAGCTTGACTCTCTCGGTCCACCTGTCTCTCACTCTCTCAGCCTGTCTCTCTCTCAGCTTGGCTACATATGGTCTCGATCTGGAGTGAACATCCTGCTGTCTGTATATGTATCTCTGAGATAAGAGATGAACTCTCACATCGAGAGGGCAGTCTGAGACCTCACAAACAGCGTCGATGATGATGGGGTGTACGCTCCGCCACCTGGACGGACAGACAGACAGAAGACCTACTGACCCACTCTTTCAGAGCATTTCATAGAAAACGCAAAATATTCTCATCGAAAGCAGAGGGAATGTGCTTCAAAATATAAAAAAAGGAAATGCTTTCTGTGGATTACTGACCATCAGGAAAGAGGGAGGTAAAAAAATGTATACGATAGAAATATGTACATCACTCAACAGGTTGATGTAAATGTGGCAGTCATTGTTCTGAGCAGGATGTCCACACCAGCACATCATTTAATCTGGCCTCGGCTATCGGCTAGTCATGCCTAAATTTACGGAACTGTGCATGAGATGCGTGTGTGTGCATGTACTGTGTGTATGTGTGTGTGTGCATGTACTGTGTGTATGTGTGTGTGTGTATTTATGTGTGTGTGTGTGTGTGTGTGTGTATTTATGTGTGTATGTGTGTGTGTGTGTATTTATGTGTGTATGTGTGTGTGTGTATTTATGTGTGTGTGTGTGTGTATGTGTGTGTGTATTTATGTGTGTATGTGTGTGTGTGTATTTATGTGTGTGTGTGTGTGTGTGTGTGTTAAACCTGTAACCACCCCAGCAGCTGTCTAGGACACCAGCTCCAGAGTTTAGCCAATCAGACGCAGCATCTCTAAACCTGTCGGATGTGATTCACATCACATGGTGAGGGTGTCATCCCCCTACGCACCTCCTTGCCTTTAAGTCACTGCTCGATCCTGTCCCCTGTCTCCTTCCTCTGCCTCCTGTCTCCTGTCTCCTTCCTCAGCCTCCTGTCTCCTAGCGACCGTGTAGAATTGGTGTCAGCTTTGATAAAAGTGAAACCCTTTCTACACACAGTGTCAGTTCAGCCAATCAATTCATTAACAAGTTGTGTGTGCGTGTGCATGTGCGTGCGCCTGTGTGTGAGTGCACATTCAGTTGTGCCGGACAGACAGTGTAGCCTTGCAGGACTCTGATTGGTTGGTGCTTGACGAGGTTACTCATTAGGGACTATGTGATTCTAGCGCTGTCAGAGAGATGGGATTCTGGCTGCTGACCACCCCCTTGCTCACACTACTCTCTCTCTCTCTCATTGGTCAAACAAGGCCTCCATCTCATTGGCTGCCTGTAGCATGTGACCCTGGTCCGGGGAGGCCACGAGAAGGAAGATATGAAGCACTGTAATATCCTCCTGCGGTGACATGTGGACTTATACCTGTAGATGAGATAAGCAGCGGAGTCAGATAACATGTCCGACATATCTCACCCCAAGCTGGTCGCTTCACACACAGTCTGATAGCTGTAGCTACTCTAATATAACACCTCTCTCTCTCTCTCTCACTCTCTCGCTCTCTCGCTCTCTTGCTCTTGCTCGCTCTCTCTCCCTCTCTTTCTCTCTCGCTCTCACTCTCTCTATTACATTTTCTATATTTGTATCCCTCTGAATCCTCCTCTGCATCTCTCTTTCTACCTCCCACTCTCCCACTCTCTGTCTCTCTCCCCTCTCCTCCCCCTCCTCTCTCTCCTCCTCCTCCCGCTCACCCCCCCCCCCCCCCGACTGTGTATAATATCTCCCAGCCAGACATCCTCTGAGTGGCAGCTTTAATATGGCCGTGATGTCTCCTTGATAAGCTCTTCCTCCTCCGCAATAAACACTTTAGTCACAGTGGAGGAGAGAGAGAGAGGAGGGGGGAGAGAGAGGAGGGGAGAGAGGGAGGAGGGGAGAGAGGGAGTGGAGGGGAGAGAGAGGAGGGGAGAGAGGGAGTGGAGGGTAGAGGGAGAGGAAGGGAGAGAGAGGAGGGGGGAGAGAGAGGAGGGGAGAGAGGGAGGAGGGGAGAGCGCGGGAGAGGAGGAGGGAGAGAGAGAGGAGTGGAGAGAGCGGGAGAGGAGGGGAGAGAGAGAGTGGAGGGGAGGGGAGAGAGAGAGTGGAGGGGAGAGAGAGAGGAGGGGAGAGAGCAGGAGAGGAGGGGAGAGAGAAAGAGGGGGGAGAGAAAGAGGAGAGAAAGAGGAGGGGAGAGAGAGGAGGGGAGAGAGCGGGAGAGGAGGGGAGAAAAAGAGAGAGGAGGGGAGAGAGAGGGAGAGTGGAGGGGAGAGAGAGAGAGGAGGGGAGAGAGAGAGAGGATGGGAGAGAGAAAGAGAGAGAGGAGGGGAGAGAGATAGAGAGTGGAGGGGAGTGAGAGAGAGAGAGAAGAAGAGCAAGAGAGAGAATGGAGGGGAGAGAGAGGAGGGGAGAGTGAGGTGGTTTGAAGTGGAGAGGGGCAGAGAGAGATTCTCTGTGAATTAAATGCGTATGTTTATAGTTTATAGTTCATTGTATTTACACACATAGTAAATACAATGTGTGTGTGTCTGTGTGTGTCTGTGTGTGTCTGTGTGTGTCTGTGTGTGTGGGTGTATCTAATCTTTGACTCAGGGTGTTCACAGGCTGCAGGGGGGGCTCATTAGGACTAAAACGACGTGTGACCTTTTAACACGCAAACACACACACTAATTACCCTGCCCCTAACCTTCAGCACAACCAATCATTTGAGGCCTTCATCGGAACCTTGCTTAGAAACAAGCTCCTCCCACTTCTCATCCAGAGCCAATCATCTTTCGTCGTCTGTCCGAAGTTGTCCTGGTGACTCGCTCTCCCTCACTTTGAGATCATGTTTTAGATGTTAAAAACACCTGAGTGTCCTAAAGCTAGCTTCCTCAGCTTGGAGTAGGACAGGGAGAAAGATTAAAAGACTAATTAAAGGGCCGGCGCAGCGCTAGCTCACTCATTAGCATAGCCTTGATGTGGAGACACAGGCTTTAAAATGCGTGTATTCACATGCTAACAAACGCCATTCAATTCAAACCACTTATTATTTTCCCTCTGTAATTTGTTCTATTAAGGGACCTTTCTTTTGTGTTGTTGAACATAAATGTTGCTATCAAAGCTAGCCGTGGTTCTGTTTTTTTAATGTGAATGTTGCTATCAAAGCTCAAAGCCGTTGTGTGTTTTCCAGCCTGAGTGTTGCTATCAGAGCTAGCTGTGGTTGTGCTTCTGGGTGTAAATGTTGCTATCAAAGCTAACAACGGTTGTGTGTTTTTCCAGTGTGAATGTTGCTGCCAGCGCTAGCTGTGGTTGTGCTTCTGGGTGTAAATGTTGCTCTCAAAGCTAACAACGGTTGTGTGTTTTTCCAGCGTGAGTGTTGCTATCAGAGCTAGCTGTGGTTGTGCTTCTGGGTGTAAATGTTGCTATCAAAGCTAACAACGGTTGTGTGTTTTTCCAGCGTGAGTGTTGCTATCAGAGCTAACAACGGTTGTGTGTTTTTTCCAGTGTGAGTGTCGCGGCCAGCGCTAGTGCCGGTGTGAAGCGTTGAGGGAAGTGCAAGTAGTTGAGTGTCGCGTCTTTGATTTGCATGACAATGCATCCGCTAACAAAGCGGTGTCGGCGATATCTGATGAGGCCGTCGCGTCGCGGGATTCATCTCGGCGGGAACAAAGCGCCCGGATAATTACAGGAAATTAGTGAGCGCTCTCTGATCGCCGTCGTCTCCGCGGCCTGCGCCCACGTTGCCACGGCGCTTCGTCCAATCACACGCACGTCCTGACGGGTCGCGTCCGCACACGCACTCGACCGGACTCCCCGTGTTAAGACACACGCTTGACTGTAAACACCGCGAGTTCATCCCTGTTGTCTCACGCACACGCACACGCACACACGTGCGTTACTGCTGTTATGTTGGGTCGATTAATGCATGTGTTCACACCCTTAAGAAATTGCTGGTGAACGTCGTTATTTAAAAATCGAAATGTAAACGTATGTAGTCGATGTTGTTGTTAATGTGGTCTGACGTGTTCATGTGTTGAATGAACACATGAACACGTGAACGCATGAGCCTGTCTTCTGGGTCTCAGGAATACCAGGCTGCTCT
>JACYXH010000537.1:0-2500 GCA_026745465.1 Lota lota
GGGCGTGAAGGAGAGAAGAGAGGTGGGCAGAGAGAGAGAGAGAGAGAGAGAGAGAGAGAGAGAGAGAGAGAGAGAGAGAGAGGAGAGAGAGAGAGAGACAGAGAGAGAGAGAGAGAGAGAGAGAGAGAGAGAGAGAGAGAGAGAGAGAGAGAGAGAGAGAGAGTTACTTGTTTACTCCTGCAGCTTTGATGATGTATTTGCATTTGTTATAATCATGCAACATATAAGGGGAAAATAGTTTTGGAGCTTAACCTCCTTCACTTTTTCCCCGAGTCAGACTTCAAAAAGCCGAGAGAGAGAGAGAACAACACCAAACCACACACCACATTTGCATTATTCATTATGGGAAATTAAACACTATAAAAATGTTTGGTTGAAAATAGTACAAAGCACAAAGTAATAATTTCCACATACATTGTTTAGCCCAAGTAACGCTATCCAGCCGTGTTCCCTAATACATACTTGGGTCCTTTCTTTGAATATTTGGGGATGCAATTAAGACGAGAAATACACACACCATTGGTTATCTCACTCCAAAACCTTCATTGAATATCTCCACAAGTATGTTTACAATGTTTAACATCAGATCTGCTAACTATTACCCCCCCCCCCCCCCCCCCCCCCCCCCCCCCCCCCCCGCCTTGGATTCATAGAGGTAAGGAAACATTACTAAAAAACGATATCTGAGACATCACAGAGCAAAAAAAATTATATATATATATATAACAGACTACAGCAGAAAACATTAATTCTACATTAAGTCCAAGCCAAGTGATTTTTATATATATACAGTTGACAGACACGACACACAATAATATGTTCTTATTTTGGGCTACCGTGTCCACCAAAGCACGATACATGCGCTGTAAAGCAAGGTGTTCGATTTCCATCGAAACGTGTAGGACCTTTGTGTGTGTGTGTGTGTGTGTGTGTGTGTGTGTGTGTGTGTGTGTGTGTGTGTGTGTGTGTGTGTGTGTTGTTCCCTTGTATTAAAACAACCATCAGAAGAGGAGGAGTAGGAGGAGCTCAGCGAAACTGCTCCGGAGCTCTCCCCCTTTTAGTCCACCTCTAGCGCATGCAAATTGCAGAAGTCCAATATTTCCCAGATTGGTTACAAAAGCGGAGCGCACATCGACACGCACAGGGGCCCAGAGAAGGAGACGTGTGCCCCCCTTTGGTTTTATTTGTAGCGCCGGCACTGCAGCCAACAAATGATCCGATAGGTAATAAAAGCGTTTTTGAACGCCGTGGCTTGCACACGTTTCTCCCAACCGCTCATTTATGAGTAGTAGGCTACTTGGGGAAGACGAAGGATCGATCTAAAAGTATGTGTGGTGTCGGGACTTGAACACGATCGGACTATATGCCGTGGATTGACTTGGGGAAAAAGACCGCAGTAACACAAAACAAAAACCCAAAGAGAAGATCTCTAGTGGAAATACAGTAGACTTTTTTTTGTTTTTTTTGGAGCAGATTGCTTCCCAAAGCCAGACTATTTGGTCAAAAGGAATGTGTAGGAGCAGTTTGCCAAGGTGATCCACCTTCTTCAATGCGTCGGATCCCACGGTTCCCCAATGGACAGCTAGAGCTCCGGGGGTCTCGAAACAGCAGACGGCTTTTCATCACCAGTTTATTAGGTAAGTGGTCCTATATGGATTGTACTTAGCCCACTCCGCACACGGTTTGGTGTCTTTTATGTCATTTCTTGAACAATCTCCATGGACTGATTCGTGAAAGGCTGATCCTGTGCTGGTTGCACTGTCCAGTGAATGGGCTGCAGAAAACTGCCATGCTCATGGCTTTTTGTGTCTCTGCAATTGTCAATTGTAACTTTCGAGGTTGCTCTTCTGGATATCGACTGACCCAGGGCTACCGTTGTAGTTATACTTCTGTATATAGCCTACTTCAAACACAGTGTACCTTCATGTTGAATCCAATCTGCGCTATACGGGATACCTTACCGTTAACATAATATCAATCCCCATACTTTCACTCGTCCTTTTTAACCCCGGGCATTTGACGGTGCTTCTACTATTACCCTAATACTGGGCACTTGGAGTGGGCAATTTCTTTTTTTTACCATCCGTGCGGTCTTGTGAAAGTAGCTGTGGGTTGAGAGTGAGAGTGCGCCCTGGCTTTTGCGCACCCTTTTTTGCCCATAAACTGCTGCGGTAGGCCTAATCTCGGGGTTGCACAAGGATCAAGTATGTGTGGGAAAAACTATTATTTGTATCTGATCCAAATATTTTATTTGGTTTGTTTGGTGTTGTTTATTTTACTCTTGAGACTGACGTGAACCCAGTCAACGAATAAACATGGATGATGCTGTTCATAGTTTACTCTCATCCGGAGCTGTCATGAAGTTGCTCTCGCGGGAAAACAGGTTCATTTGGGGATTTGATTGACGTGTTATTATCTCAAGCAATTAATCTCCACGTTCAGAGAAGACGCGACCCCGGCTTCCATCTGTCGAAACGGAATCTGTTGCAATAGGTTTTGA
>JACYXH010000537.1:7500-22500 GCA_026745465.1 Lota lota
TATACAAGTAGTAATGCATTGTTTTGAATGATATTCCCACTTTGACACGGGGTTAATATGGATGGCACCTCCTAGCAGTTTTACCTAGCGCTACAAAGCCATTAGCGAAGGCCAGAGAACAGCTAATGGCCACAGTAAGAAACAGCCATCACTCGTTTAATGGCCATGTTTATACCTCACCTACCACAAATTCCTAGGGGGTGGGGTAGACCGGTTAAAAGAAAAAGTCTGCCTCGGACCTAAGAGAGCGGTTCTCAAAATAGGCATCTTCACTTCACAACAGTATGCACCAGAAGTTGTCAAGTCGTGACATGTGGAGAAGCCCTTGGGAACAACATTCATACGTACATACTGTGTATGTATATATATATATACTGCTCAAAAAAATAAAGGGAACACTTGGAGTTACATTGTGTTGTTTAAGTGTTCCCTTTATTTTTTTGAGCAGTATATATATATATATATATATATATATATATATATATAAATGTACATCATAAACCTGTTAGATATAGAGCATGCAACTTCGCAGATGGTTGCCGCGGGCGACCCACAGAGCGAACGACTTGCACGTACGAACGTACGTTTTTCCCGACGTTTTTGTATAATTCCTCCGGTCGTGTTGGCAACCCCTCACAATCATTCTGCTTTTTCAATCTCCCCCTCATGTCTGACTATCGGGCAAGTTGATCTACACGTTTGTATTTATGCAGGGAATCACAAGACTGCAGTCATCAGCCACTACAACCCCCCGCAGGCGTTCCCGATCCGAGTCGAATCATGCTTTAGAGGTTAAACATTCACTTAATTCCTTTTATAAAGGGGCAATGGACAAAGGGTGATGGGAGAGATCCTTACAATGGTTGCTGTACAGGACATCCTGTCTTCTGGGGATGAAGCAAAGTTCAGCGATAATAACGGCTGGTAAAGTTTTAATCTAGTTTTCCTGCGGTACTCAATTATTTTGTTCTTTGATTGATCGATTCAGATGTAACTTTGTTGATCCCACAGGAAATGAAATGACAGACACAGTCGCTCAGCAGGAAGGGATTTAAATAAATGTAATTAACAGTAACATAAAAGGAATAGGTATATAATTGAACACTAAAATACTATTATATTATTATTAGATAGTTCACATGAACTTGAACTTCCTGCTCAAAGGGAAGTCATGTTCACGTTTGATGTGTTCCGTGTTACACCTTGGCAAAGTAAGTCTACTCGTAAAAGTACGCAAGTTTGATGCCCATGCTCAAACCCATGCACACAATCAGGTTTCTTTTTGTGGTGAGGCTG
Organism: Lota lota; assembly: GCA_026745465.1. NCBI lineage: Eukaryota > Metazoa > Chordata > Actinopteri > Gadiformes > Lotidae > Lota > Lota lota. Next base: position 8,797 of record JACYXH010000537.1, read on the forward strand.
CCGAGTAGCCCAACACACACACAAATAGTTGGTCACGCACACACAACATGTATCGCTGGCCTCCTCCATGACGCTAACGCCTTCTGTTGTTCAAACCCCACCCACTTAATTATGCATTTCTATTTTCCTTTCCACATTTAAATGGCTTTTATTCTCAGAGGAACCTCAAAAGACAAAAGAGAAAAAGAAAGAGAAAAAATAACACAACGGACACATACTCTGCCTTCCTCTTTCTTCATCTCTCTCCCTCATTCCCTTCCTCTCTCTCTGTCCCTCTTCGTCTCTCTCTCTTTCCCTTCCTCTCTCTTTCTCTCTCTTCCTCTCTCTCTCTGTCCCTCTTCATCTCTCCCTCATTATCTTCCTCTCTCTCTCTCCCTCTTCATCTCACTCCCTCATTCCCTTCCTCTCTCTGCCTCTCTCTCTCTGTCCCTCTTCATCTCTCTCCCTCATTCCCTTCCTCTCTCTGCCTCTCTCTCTCTGTCCCTCTTCATCTCTCTCCCTCTTTCCCTTCCTCTCTCTTCCTCTCTCTCTCTCCCTCTTCATCTGTGTCTCTGTCCCTCGCTCTCTTCTCGCTGATGGAACCGCTGTGTAAAAAGGCTCCCAGCCTAGGCGAGGACTCGGGTCCCTGGCGATGCTCACGTCGACGCCACGGCAACGGCACACTGCCTGGCATGCTCTTCCCGACAGCTAATTACCGCGCGTCGGTTGAACTGAGCATCTGAAGCGGGTGTGCAGGCCCACGCTCGAATCACGTGCACTGAGGAAACCAACACACACACACACACACACACACACACACTCTCTCTCTGTCTCTCACTCACTCACTCACACATCCATCTACACACACACACACACACACACACTCTCTCTCTGTCTCTCATTCACTTACACATCCATCACCAACAACCTCCCCTAACACACACAAACACTCTCTCTCTCTCTGTCTCTCACTCACTCACTCACACATCCATCTACACACACACACACACACACACACTCTCTCTCTCTCTCTCTGTCTCTCACTCACTCACTCACACACACACACACACACACACACACACACACACACACACTCTCTCTCTCTCTCTGTGTCTCTCACTCATTCACTCACACACACACACACACACACACACACACACGCTCTCTCTGTCTCTCACTCACTCACACATCCATCCACACACACACACACACACTCTCTTTCTCTCTGTCTCTCACTCACTCACTCACACATCCATCCACATACACACACACACACACACACACACACACACTTTCTCTCTCTCTGTCTCTCACTCACTCACTCACTCACACATCCATACACATACACACAGGCATTCAACCACATACTGATCGTCCACACACAGACACACACACACACAAACACACACACACACACACATACACACACACACAATTATGCTATTATTAGCCCCTATTATGCATGCCTTTCCTATCAAAGACAGGAATAAGGCCCGCCCACCAAGAGCAGTAACAAAGCCACTGGAGTGTGTGTGCGTGACTGTTTTGTGGATGGGAACGTGTGTGTGCACGCCCTGTGCACACACGAGGACCGAACATGAGGACCGACAGAGCCTTAAACAGGCCGGTGTGCGTTTGCAAATTGAGCGGGTGGTCGCATTCGTAGGAAGTGTTTGTGTGTGTTTGTGTGTGCGATTGCGTATGCCGCGCGTTTTGAGGTGTGTTTAGATTTTGCCGGGGCTGCGCTGGGCACTGTGTTTATGCTACAACCTGCTAATGGCCGTTGGAGCTGCTCCCTGACTGTCTGCCTGATGCCAGGCAGTCAGGGCTGATCCAGGCCTAAACAGCCACGGCTGGGTTAGAGCCAACATGGATGCCTGAGAATGGCTGCTCTCCTCTGCCCAGAGACAATGTCCCAACAACGCTGTTTAGCGTGCACCAGTAGAGGGTTCGGGGGAACACTGGGATGGGGTTGGAACGCAAGAACAGAACCGTTGTAAAAAAATCCAACCCAGATCCAACCCAGTTCTGCCTGGGATTCCAACACCATAGCCACACACACTATACTGCATTACTTTCTGTGAATTTGACGTACAGGTCATTGAAGATCAGGTCGGATTCAGGGGCGTCTTGGCATCAGGGAGGCCTACAGAAGGATATACAGTGGGTGCTAATTGGGGAATCGATCCTGTTTACCATTACTACCCTGTTCAGTGGATTTGTTTGTTTTCCTCTGCCTTATAGAGCCCTTGGTTTCCAGTAGTGGAGCAGTGTTAGCGGAAAGGAACCACTTACACTTTCTAACAACAGCGTGCCTTCGTTAGTAGGTTAGCATTCATCGTTGGGTATGGAGGGATTCATTAAAAGCACTCCAAACAACGCACAGCGATTAACGACCACGGGGATTAATTGTCAGTTAACGAGGGGCCTATAGGAATCTTAATGATTGGTGTACTGCACTACTAACTAATCAAATATTAATGAACGTAAACGGCCTGGCTGTGTCCCACACATACTCCTAATAACACCTAGAGCTAGAAGATATAGAACCAGATTATTAAAATATAGGCGTTTTACAATAGCTTCTAAAGCCTTACAATTCCGTCAAATAGGTGCCTCGTTAAATAGCCGACGACAGGAAAAGCAGTCAAACCAGGAGTCAACAAAATATTGACTTTAAAGCGCTCGACTTTGAATGTTCTCTCTGTTACATGCGCATCCCACAGCCCGCAGGAAGTGCATGTCTGGCCCCAAGCCTCTTCCACCTTACCGACCCAGTGGACTCAAAGTGCCAGCCACCCCACATTGCAGTATCGCAGGGTCTTCAACGCAAACCCGAGCGGACAAGAGGATCACCGGAAGGAATAGGAAAATATAGGAGCTGCTTTTAAAACACGCGTGATGCTTATGTAAGTATCCACCGTGGGCGGGCGCTCCAAATCATACGGCAACCGCAGTCCCGCGTCCCGCTAACTCCTGACCGCGATCGATCTCATAATAGTCGTGTTATTGGGAGCAACGTGGAGGGATAAACCTTCTTCCCCCCCCCCCCCCCCCCCCACCCCCAATCGTCTGCTCAGCACAGAGTTGGCATCATTTCCTAACTCATCACACTGAGGCGGGCCGTGCCTCTATCATCGACTCCTGAGCCGTGAGATTCATGGTTGCTCTCCCTGGAGGAATCGAAAGAAGTGGGGGCTTCATTAGTGAGTGCCCCCCCCCCCCCCCCCCCCCCCCCGGCCATACGGGAACCACTTGGTTACACGGATGGAGGAGATCATATACCAAAAAATAATAGGGCGAAAGAAAAGCAATTGTTTCTGATACTCACGCCTCTGGGATGTGTCAGCGGTGAGGTGCTGTGTGTGTGTGAGAGAGAGGGTGTGTGTGTGTGTGTGTGTGTGTGTGTCAGCGGTGAGGTGCTGTGTGTGTGTGTGTGAGAGAGAGGGTGTGAGCCATGCAAATATGCACTTGGAGAAACACACACGCGCACACCATACGCGGCACCCACTGCCGACATACACACACATATAGCAAAGCCCAGCCACACACACACACAGACACAGATGCACACCACACACACACACACACACACAGACACACACATGCACACCATACACACCAACACCCACTGGCTATAAATACACACACAAAGACACACACACAAACAGACATGGATGTACACACACACACACACACACACACACACACACACACACACACAGACACACTCTCAGTTCTTTTTAGCGTATAGGACAGCACAAATCCTGAAGTAATTGCCTGTGGGAGCTGAGGGGGTAACTGATTGAAGAGTCCACAGATCCTGTAATGACGTAGTTCTCAAACATCACGGACCACCGAAAGAGAGAGAGTTTGATTCGCCATGACTGGTATCGGGGGCGGGGTGGGTCGGGTGGGGGGGTCTCTCCGTCTCTCCGCTGTCACAAGGAGAGGGGTCTTAACAAGTGTGTTTTTACCGTCGTACATCGGGTTTCCCAAGCGTGCGACGCGAGCGAAACAGGAAGCCAGAGCGCATGTCCATAATCGGCTATTTCTGTCTGCCCTTATCTGGGTTACTTATGTTGACACTGATGAGGACAAAACAAATAAAAAAAACAACAGAGAGACCAAAAGATATGTTCCTATTAACTGGAAATAATGTGGCGTGGTTATACGCCTGACATCCTCCGATGCATGTACGCTTTCCACTGCGATTCTCTACTAAGGGCCAAACACTGTCAGCACTCACTGAGAGACCCAGTTTAGCAAAACAGAAGTTGGCCGAAGCAGGAAGAGAGACTTTTGCTTTGGAGAAGAGAATATCATCTTTGAACACAAGTATGTCGTTTAAGTGATCATTCTTAAAAGATTTCATGAATTATGTTCTCAGCGACGATTCAGGTAGAGATGTTCTAAAGGTAATTAGCGTTCGCTTGATTCGTTAATTGTAACCTCCTGTAGACCATCACGAGGTACCGTAAACGGGTTATGAATCATGATAATCATGAATAATAATAATAATAATAATAATCATGAATCATGATATAATCATGTTATCATCATCAATCATCACGAATCATCCAAGTGAAGCAGGTCTACAAGCGTTGCATAATCAAATCAAATACATCGCTAACACTTTACAAAGAGGTTATAATAATGAACCATTCATTTACATCAGTTAATGCAGTGATAAGCATTAACTAACAATTAACTAAAAGTAAATAAACTGTTTATGAACAGTCAACTAATGGTCTAGTAACACCATTAGTAAATGGTTATTAGACATTATTTACCTGTTAATTAACTTAGTTAATTGTTAGTTCATACCTATTACTGCATTAACTAATGTAAATGAATGGTTAATTATTGTAACCGTATTGTAAAGAGTTATCAATAAATCTGTCAAATTGAAAGCTAACAATGTTGGCTTTGGTTTGAGGCTTGAGCAGAAAATATGCAATAAAGCCTGTGTGTGACATGTCCAATCTGAGTTCAATCACCACATGCATCGTTCTCCTCTCCTAAGAAGTGTGGATGAAGAAATATAGACAGTTAGCCAAGATCATAAAACTGTCACAACCCTGCACGTTAAGTGCTGTTAAACAATGCACGAGCTTGCATTTGGGTCATAAGCTTCTCTGTTTGTTCCATTAATGCAATGCCACATGCATTATTACACAGGACTATCATACACACACACACACATGCACACATACTCCATATTTGACAATGTTTCCAACACACACACACACACACACACACACACACCAGAATAGCTGAACGATCCACACTACTGTCTGGGGCCACATGGCAGTGTGAGTCTGTTGCGGACGGGGACGGGGGGGGGGGGGGGGGGGGAGAAAGAAAGGCTGCTAGTGTCCTTGTTTGAACATGTGCACGGTATGCATGACTTACCTCTCGGGGGCACCTGCTCGAATAAACTTGAACTTGTGACCTGCACTGCGATCCGCCGCGATGCGCGCTGCGGCCGTCCTATTATTAGCCCCGGTCGGGAGCCTCAGCGGGCCTATACATGTACCACGGCAGCTCCGCTCGGAGCCAATAACAAGATGTTTCAACCCCCGAATAAAGTGTAAAACACCCCCGCGGTCCCCTGGACGCAATCTCTTGTGGCATTGCGGTACCTCTTAAGAGTCGGAATGGTTGTTGTTGTTGTTTTATGATACGTCCAACCTCTTGTTATTCCTTCCGCGTTACGTTGCACTCGGCTGCAGGGGTCGGCTCGGCCGACGCGTGTTTGAGAGCCCAGGGGTCGGCCCCCGGAATTGATTCGTCCGACGGGGGCCACGGCGAGAGACTTAAGGGTTCGAGGCTGTCAACGCAGACGCGGCCCCTTTCACCTCGGCCGGGCAACACGCCGAGCCTCGCGGAGCAGCCGGGATCGCTCGATTATACAAATCATCCGCTGCTCCAGTCAGCTTTTCCACTGTGCACTGCTCTCAGTAGGAGTGATGTGTAAGACGTCATGCGCTGTGGTGGCCGCCTGGTGGCTAAAAGTACCGGGTTTTGTTCTTCAACCTTACCTCTTTGTATGCTTGACCCCCCCCCCCCCCCCCCCCCCCCCACACCTGTTCCTTAACGACCCGTATCTGAATTCACCGTCTAAGTGGCCAAGTCAAATTATATTAAAGGGCCCCAATTATACACCCAGGTGTGAGTGTGATTAGCGATTACAAGACGTTTGAAAATCTGCCCTTCCCTGTGGCTTAGTGACATCACAAGTGGGAGTGTCCACCTAGATGTATGCTGGATAGATCAGTCTACCAGCCTACCCAGTGGACTGTAGCAAATGTTGCTTATCTATCCAGCATTCATCTAGGTGGACACTCCCACTAAAACACAGGAAAAGGCAGATTTTCAAACGGCTTGTAATGGCTAATCACACTCACACTTGGTGGTATAATAGGGGCCCTTTAATATGCATACCAGGGTAATCCAATGGCTAGGTGGTTCGACTCCGAGCCAAAAGTTACCTGGTTCAATCTCCTGCAGCCAAACCTGTCTGCATCCTTTGGCAACATGCCCTAACCTCCTACCTATTACTAAATTACCTTTATCTGAACAACCCACATCGGAAAGTAAAACGCCATATGACTAATGAATAGTACAAAGGACATAGTATGAAGTAGAATTTTGAGAGAGAAAATGTTGTCAGGTGCAGCTGTCTCTAGTGATAATCCAAAGTGATGTCCGTATCATATGTTCTTGCTTCTATTATACATTCAAGAAAGCACCGGTATCCAGACGTCTTTTCGTCCTCTTTCTGAAAAAAAAAAACTAAAATGCAATGTTCACCTTGACTTTAGATTTTAACATTATTATGCCAAAGTCAAAGTGGCCATTTGGGTCTGGGGCTGGGGTGGTGGTGGTGGGGTGGGGGATCTTTGGCTCCTTGCCGAAATCATACTTAGCGGAAAGAAAGAAGGAATGGTCAAATCTAATGGGAAACCAATGATGGACTGCAACATATCTGACTCCAGATGGTGTTCACATTAGTTAATGAAGATAGCCTTTAATTGAGGTCCTGTCACCCAGCCGACACAGTCAAACAAGAGCAGTAAATTAAAACACGTGAATAAAGTGTGGAGTGGAGTAATTAAAAGCAATAGGGGGGATCCATTCTCGACCCAGTTTCGCCGTCGTTATCTCAAAAGACTTTCTGAAATTACCTTGGCATGAGCCACGCTGACTCAAAATAAACGTCTTTGTTCCCATGAAAGGTTTGAGTCTCTGAAAAGCCTGAATATTCAGTCTGGGCTGGACAGAGAAAGAGATAGTGGACGAGAGGAAGGGTTATTTCTCCCTGAAATGACCCTGTCAGCTCTGTTGTGATTCAATGTCGGAAATGCTGTTTTTCTCATTCTGAGAGCCATGCTACCCGCCGAGGAACAAGAGGAGAACATACTCTGAATGCATTCTTTGGTTTGGGGGCTCGAGCATTGACTACTGCTCGTGGAGTCAAATCCGCTCGCGCCACAGAAAGAACCAGCGGACTGTATTCACATCGTTTTTTTCATGGGTAGTGATGTAGAATACAATTGACCCTTTTTCTCCGACGCAATACATTTTTTATGTGTAGATATGTAAAGACACTTCCACACTTGAATTAGTACAATGGGCTCATTGACCGAAAAGTGTTGCTTTACTCATGCATATAATTTACCCATGCGTGTCATGTTGCAATTAGAGGTGTGGTACGGTGATGACAACATACAAACACAATGTGTGTGTTGCAACATACACATATGTTCAGGTCCAAATCACTAGGGATGAGGCGTCATTTGACATGTTTTCAATATCACCTCGATGGACTATACTTTGTAAAAACATTGTAAAATACGAATAAACGAATAACTCATCTTTCTCTTTTTCCCTTCCCCCCCCCTCTCACCGAACCTCTCCACCCACACTTCCTGTCCTCCCACACACAGGGTCATCTGCCAGAAATGCTGCCCTCCGTCATCTTCATCAGCTTGTTCCTCTCTGCGACCCGAGCCCAGGACGCTCAGCCCTCGGAGGCGGTGGCGGCGATGTCCTCGTCCGCCGGTGACTCGTCGTGCGACGCGCTGTGCTCCTGCGAGGAGAAGGACGGTGTCCTCCACCTCAACTGTGAGCAGAGGAACATCAGCAAGATCTCCCAGATCAGGGTTCCTCCGGATGTGCCGTTCCACCTCAACCTCTACAAGAACGACCTGGTGGAGCTCCACGCCGAAGAAATGTCCGGCCTCAAGAACGCCCTGTCGCTGCACCTGGGGGCCAACAGCATCCAGGAGCTGGAGCCGGGCGTGTTCGGCACGCTGGGCTCCCTGAAGAAGCTCCACGTGAACAGCAACTTCCTGGTGACACTGAAGGAGGACACCTTTCAGGGTCTGGTGAACCTCGAGTTCCTGCAGGCCGACACCAATTTCATCCGGGTCGTCGAGCCCGGGGCCTTCAACAAGCTGATCCGCCTCAAAGTCCTCATCCTCAACGATAACTCCATCGAGTTCCTGCCCACCAACGTCTTCCGCTTCGTGCCTCTGACCCACCTGGACCTGCGGGGCAACAAGCTCCAGACGCTTCCCTACGTCGGGTTCCTGGAGCACATCGGTCGCATCATGGAGCTGCTCTTGGAGGACAACGACTGGGTGTGCGACTGCGACGTGTTACCGCTGAAGATCTGGATGGAGAACACGCGGGCCCAGTCGGCCATCGGGGAGGTGATATGCGGCAGCCCCCACTACCTCAGGGGCAGCGTCCTGGCGAAAGTCAAGCGCGATGTCCTCTGCCCCTCCCACGCGGATATAAACCTGGAGGAGCCATCCAAATCGTTGGACATCGCCGTCACCCCCTCGTCCAAGGCGGATCAGATTCCCAAGGTGATTGATGTCAGGGGCCCCACGTCGTCTCACGTTCCCGAGAGTCCGTGTGTGGAGCAGTGTTCCTGCCACAATCACCCGGTGGCCGGGTTTCTGATGCACTGTCAGGATGGGGGGATTCAAAGGGTGTCGGATATCGGCATTCTTCAGCAGAGCCCCACCAAGCTGGTGATGACGGGAAACATGATTCAAAAACTGCTGAAATATGACTTTGTCACGTACGATAGCCTGGAGCTGCTCAACTTGGCCAACAATCGGATTGATGCCATCGACAATGAAACCTTTCTCAGCCTGAGTGGGTTGAAGAAACTATACCTGAATGGCAACAGAATCGAGAAACTGGTTTCCACAATGTTTGTGGGTCTCCACAACCTGGAGTACCTGTATCTGGAATACAACCTGATCAAGGAGATTGCTCCCGGCACGTTCAATCCCTTGCCAAATCTCCGGCTGCTGTCGCTGAATAACAACTTGCTCAGCGCTCTGCCACCGCAGATTTTCCGTAACGTGCCCCTCACCAAATTAAACCTGAGGAAAAATCTACTTATGCACCTGCCAGTGAGCAATGTACTCGATCAGCTCGAGTCGCTGGAGCAGATTTATTTAGAGGACAACCCGTGGGACTGCAGCTGTGACTTACTCAGCCTCAAACAGTGGGTGGAGAAGCTGCGGAAGGACACGGTGGTGGGCTCCATCTTGTGCCACACGCCAAAGAAAATGGCGCACGCCGAACTCCGAGAGCTCCGTCACGAGTTGCTCTGCCCCGGCCTGGAGGCGTTCAACGCCTCACCGCCCGGCGGGGAGGAGGTCGCCACGGCGACGCTCTGGCCCATCGGCCACAACGGCGAGGGCGCCCGCAGCCTGCTGGAGTCGCTGATGGACACCGTCCCGCTGTCGGTGCTCATCCTCAGCCTGCTGGTCATCTTCCTCACCGTCATCTTCTGCGCGGCGGGTCTGGTGGTGTTCATGGTGCACCGCCGTCGGCGACGACGGGCCAAGAAGAAGGCGGCGGCGGCGGCGGCGGCGGACGAGCAGCCCCGCGAGAACAACAACAGCGGCAGCAGCCCCATCCACCTGCACTACAGCATGTACGGCCAGAAGACCACGCACCACACGCTCACGCAGCGCACGGGCTCGGCCACGCTGTACGAGGAGCGCTCGCACAGCCCCGCCGTGCAGATCTGCCGCAACCCCACCTACTGCGCCCAGCACAAGGAGCACGAGGCGGACGGCGACTACGGCCTGGACGACCTCAACGGCAAGCAGCACCGCCACGTGTGCCGCGGCATCATGGAGCGCGAGAACACGTCGCCGCTCACCGGGAACCCCAACCCGCTCCTGCAGCACCCGTTGCACGGCGGCGGGCCAAAGTTCTGGCCGCCGACGCCCGGGGAGTGTCCGGCGGAGTTCATGACCCTGGGCAACCCCAACTCCCTGTACAGGAACCTCCTGGAGAGGGAGAAGGAGCTGCAGCAGCTGGGAATCACCGAGTACCTGCGGAAGAACATGGCCCAGCTGCAGCATGGCGGCGGCGTGGAGACGCAGCAGGGTCCCGCGCACCAGGAGGAGCTGAAGCTCATGGAGGCCATTATGTACTCGCGTCCGCGCAAGGTCATGCTGGAGCAGACCCAGAACGAGTATTTTGAGCTCAAGGCGAACTTGCACACTGAGCCGGATTACTTGGAAGTGCTGGAGCATCAAACGACGTTCAACTGACTTTGGAGACGCACGATGAGACAAACTGAACAACAGCAACACAAAAAATACGTATATGTATATCTATATATCTATAGATGTATAGAGTTTATTATATAACAAACAAGTGCCTTGTCTATTTTGTCCTCTAGTACTTTTCAGAACAGTAAACCTATCTATCACCCTATCCACGTCTTGTAGCAGTTTTAATCGTAGCACAGAATGTATTTGATTCATTGTCACGCTACCAAATTATTTTGGGGTTATTATGTTAATTGTTTTAATTTATCTTCTGCTGACTGCAGTGATATGTAGCTGGTGACAGGTATAGCGTTTGGACCACATTTTTCTCCACTCAATTGCCTTTACTAACTGATAAACTGTCATACTGCAGCAAAACAGGAAAGTTGTTTCTGAAAGGGCTGCTGGCCCAGGTTAAAACGCTAAAATTAACGAATAATCTAAAACTAGCGATTAGCTGAGAACTACACTGCAATCATTTATTTTTCATATCAGTAGGACCATATTATATTATTTTTATCAACACAAACTAATGGGTTTAAGACAATGTGTATATCACAAAAATATGCCATGGACAAAACCAACCAGGATTATAGCATCAGTGATATTCACCTGTGAATACCTTTCTGTCAGCAACAGACAATTCTTATCCATTTTTAATCTCTGGGTATTTGATTTTTTATTTCATACCTGGTGGTATTCACCAAACTATCTGTTTTCACTTTTTGTTTTTCATTTCGTTTTTTTTGTAAATGAGCACTTAAAATGTATTACAATTTTACTGTAATCTTGTCAAATATGCATTGCACTTATCAGATGCCATACGGTAATGCATGACAATCAAACGCAATGTCCTGCTGAAACACTAATGTTGTTTTTCCCTTCTGCCACAAATCCAGAACCATGTGTTTGCTGTGATATTTTAGATATGTGCGTGACTGTGTGTGTGTGTGTGTCTGTGTGTGTCTGTGTGTGTGCATGCATCCACACCTGTATGCGTGCATGTGGGTGTATGAATGTGTCCATACGAATGTGTGTTTGTATACAAATGTATGTGTGTGTGTGTGTGTGTACACTGTATGTATGTGTGCGTGTGCATCTGTGTGTATATGCTAGCGTGTGCGCGAATGCATGCGTGTGAGCGCCACCATGCATGTGCGTGCTTATTGGCGTGCTCGCCTAGGACATTTCCATTTTCTCTATCTCTTTTTTTTCTTTTTCTCTCTCGGGTGGGACGTTGGAATCAAACGTCAAACAGCAATCTGCATCAATCACTCACTCATTGGGCAGATTTGTGACCGCCTGAATCGAGGCAGTGGGAGGGATGGGTTGGTGTGTGTGTGTGTGAGAGAGAGAGAGTGTGTGTGGGAGGGAGGGAGGGAGGGAGGGAGGGCGCGGGGTCCTACAGGGAGATGCTTCCACACGTGGACCGCTTGCAGATGAGCAGAGAATAAAAATCCTAACACGGAAGAAAGTCAAAATGCCGCAACAGAGTTCTACATCAGAAAACCGAGGATTTCAGAGGAATGACCGACAACAGACCTCCATATTCCCCAGCCTGCCGACAGACTGCGGCAGGGTATTTAGCACAACATCCTGACTAGCAAGTTGTACTGCAAGTGTCTCCTTTTAAAGGACTCTCACACACACACACACATGGTTCATGGAGGCGCGCACAACCACACATCCTTATAGCTTTTGTATAGCCTTCTAGGTTGATTTATTTATTCAGAATATTATGTATATACGTATGCTACATTATATATGATTTTATGATTATTATTATGATTTGTTTTTGTTTGTGTGCCTTTAGTGCTGTACAGACCTTAAAACGAGAAGTTGTAAATGGATAGAAAAAAACAAATAAATTGAATATTACAATGGACATTGAGATGTGATCCTCAACTGAAAAGAATGTTTGGTTTATTTTATGAGCTTGTGCCCAAAATGATATGAAATGAATTGTGAGAATGTGAATAATGTCATGTAGAATGAGTGTGTGTGCGTGTGTGTGTGTGTGTGTGTGTGTGTGCGTGCGTGCGTGCGTGCGTGTGTGTAAAAGTATGTGTTATTCCGCATTTTCACCCATTTATACGGGTCGATTTCATTTGTGTGTTTTACGCCCACAAAACACACCAAATGCCGGGCCGTGTATTTGCCCGCTCGTCAACTCAACTCAAACGCTTTTGAGCGCCAAAGCTGCTTTTCCAAGTTCACCTGTCAAAATGAAACGTATCAGTCACGTCTAAGCGTTTCCCTTAATGTCAGCCACGCACACATGGGCTCTCCCTCTCCCGGATTGCTTCAGCCCTAGGCTCCCTCTCTGGAACAGATCTCTAGCCGTTTAGCCGTAGATGTGGATGTCCAATAAGGAGTAAATTCAATCTGGAAAACGTGGGCTATAGTCAAACCTAATCATTCCCGCTGTCATACCGTGATGGATGCTCCAATTGTGTGGCCTTTGTGTAGATAGAAATGTTTCAGAACACACATATCATGAACCCGTTAGGTGAAGTCAGCGGAGTGGAGGGTTGCCTTGGGTCTGCAAAGCCAACAAAAGTTCCCTTATGTTATTGGTTCGCTTTGTGTGTTTATCTATCTCGTTTGTTTGTGTGTGTATGTAAGTGTGTGTCTGTGTGTGTGTATATTTGTTTGTATGCTTCTGTGTGTATGTGCACTTATGCATGTCTATGTGTGTGTTTTTGTGTGTTTATCTGTGTGTGTATGTCTATCTGTGTGTGTGTGTTTGTGTATCTGTGTATGTATGTGTATCTGTAGTGTTTGTGTGTATGACTGTGCATTTGTGCGTTTTGTGTGCATCTGTGGATGTGTGAGTGTTTGTCTGTGCCCTTGTTGTGTTTGTGCGTATCTGGTCTTCCGTGTGTGTTTGTGTGTGTGTGTGTGCATTTGTGTGTGTGTGTGTGCATTTGTGTGTGTGTATGTGTGTGTGTGTGCTTGCCTCTGCACGTACCTCAGCATACACAATTTGGTTGTTTCCCTCCTCCACGTGTAAATCATAAATGCCCCCCCTCACACACAAATGTATCCTTCCACCCTTAATCACACAAAAAGTCTCGCAGGACCAATTGGATCCTCCTCACAGCAAACTCTCCTCTCTGCTGCCTGACTC
>JACYXH010000537.1:27500-40000 GCA_026745465.1 Lota lota
TCAACTCGCATCTCATCGCTGAAGTATGACATGCTATACCCCACACGGACGTGCTAATAACATTACAGACTAATGACCCATTTACCCCGCTGGCCGGCCCTGACCTCGCTCTGATGGTTCAGAAATGATCATGGATGGGCCGTGGCAGTGGCTGCGGCCCCGGCCGTCAGGACGGTGAGACACACCGCCACAATCCAGCCACCGCTTGGCTGAACGATGATGCAATTAGAGGTTTTCTTATGCACAACATATTACAGCTGCTGTGGCCTGCCGACAATCATTTCTTCCCTAAATAGCACCCCGGCCAGGAAGATAGAAAAAAATGGATCGTGACAGTGCATTATTATTATTATGGGTCTTGCTGTTTTTTTCTCCGCCTAGTTTTCGGACACCATGCAGGATAGTTTCTAGCTATACACGTTGTGTGTATGGAGTGAATTCAAACTGGGGTGGGCACGGCTTTAGCTAACTGCCAAGGTTAGGAGAGAAAGGAAGGAAACAGGAATACTAACACTAAACTATCAGGCTGTTTCACGAGATGTTAAAGTCGCCAACTTACAGACCTCTAGTGGTCATAAATCAATAAATGCCTCTTTATTTCAAAATGTTCAACGTTCCATTTGCCCTCTTTCGAGTTATCGGAATATTAGCGGTACAAACCAACCATTGTTGATCATCTGCATGCAGTGCCACACGCATTGGTCTGCCTTTGAGTTGAAAATTGACCTCACCAGGTCCCCATGGCTTCGAAGTATACACAAAACGTAAGGAAAAACCCCCACAGTGTAGTATCCCTTCAAACTTATAATAGAAGCCACCCCCCTACAACCCTAAACCCTGTGTGTGTGTGTGTGTACGGATATCTCTTCAGGGCTTTGGTCAGAAGAGCGTCACGCATACAGATAGTGGCTTTAGATGCCCCTGTTGGATCAGAGAGCCGAATCAAGGGGAAAAGTAAAAATAAAAATAACATAATGTTGCTTTAACGTAGCATTTCACAATGATTCGCTATGACGCACTACTTCACAGCTATTATGTCTCCGCCGGCAAAGAAAACACTTTTCAATCTCAAAACCGGGTGTGTGTGTTGGCAAACACACACGCCCCATCCGCTCCACCTTTTCAGGGCGGCCTCACCTATACGAACCTTTGCTGACCTAGTGACAAGTGACTTAGACACGATGCAGGAATGTAGTGAACCAACATCAATGACAGGAATCAAGGCAGCCCAATTACAGGCTGAATGCAGCGTTGACTGAGGACAATCATTGGGAGGTCGGAAGAATGGGGTTGTGATGAAATTAAACCAAAAGTGTCTCAATTGTTGTATATGTGTGTGTGTGAACTCTGTAATGGAAAATGTGTGCGTCAATATTTTGACAGTGTGTATTGTAACTGGGATTTTTTGTTATCTTAATATTGTGTTAAAGCATTTTGCTATTGCAAGAAAACTGTGCAATGGAGAAATAAGCTGATCTAATTGTGTCGTTTAACCTGATGCCTTAACCTGTTTGTCAGGCATGGTCACATCGCTAATCATCATTAGTGAATATTTAAGCATTAAAGGCTAAAGAATTATTGCACTAATAATAGAGGCATCGGTTCAAATTCATTATAAAAATGAACGCAACGTAATTGCTTTGTGTGGTTTGCGTCATTGCACTGTATATATACAGTGCAATATATATACATATATATATATATATATCTGTACACATATATATATATAAATATATATATACATACTATATGTATATATATGTATATATATATATATATATCAGTTTTGTTTAGTTTTTTTCAGTTCTTTTGAAGATAAACACAGATGATGATGTTGAACTTCTTCAAACCATGAGCTTGTCGCTCATGGTTTGAAGAAGTTCAACATCATCATCTGTCAGGCGTATTACCGGATTTAGGTAAAAAAAATAGCACGTTGTTTAGGATATATATTAACAGGTTCGGTTGCACGTTGGCAGGATGTGACAGAAGACACAAGGACCCTCAGGGTATTATAGACGTCCCAGTTCTCCTCCAGTTGTATTAGATCCAGTAGGATTAAGTGAGTAATGGGGAGACAGATAGACTCTGTCACCATGTGCCATTTTGTTCACAAAGTGGCACATGGAAATAAAACACTTTACAGATATAAATAATACTCAGGTCACACTACGCTTTGACACAAAGACAAGAAAATGTCAAATACAAAAGGTTCTTTTGTCAAATACAAAAGGCTCAGATTGTGTCAATTATCATGTTTTTTTATGTGTGTGTGTGTGTGTGTGTGTGTGTGTGTGTGTGGATGTGTGTATGTGGATGTGTGTCTGGATGCGTGTGTGGCGCTCACAAAATAAATGTAATTAATGAATGTCTTTGTGAACATCCAATTGTTCATGAGCACCACATATTTCCATGCTAACTATTACGCCCGCAGACAGACATCTCCTAATTTCAGACAGATTTTTCTCTTTTGTTCCTCCAGTGGCAGTCACTTGCCTTCTGGTCCAAAAATACCGATTTGGTTACAACCCAAAATGGAGCTGAGGGCTTCTCTTTTCTGTTTGGCATACATGGACAGAAGCTAAGACAAGCTAACTCCAGATGTCCCTTCAACCAGAATGACTCCACCATGAGTCATCGGTCACTGGGCCCCCACCATCAACCGCCATCGCTGGAGTTCCCCCCCCCCCGACTCTCTGTCACGCCGATTTCGGGGTGAAGGGACGGGGGCGGTTGTTGTAGAGGTCACTTATTGTGGAGGTGGGGGGAGAAGAGGTGGAGAGTTGTGGAGGTGGGGGGAGAAGGGGTGAAGGAAATCAAATCCCCCCCATGTCATCGTCGACTTCCTTAAGTCATTCCCGCAAATTCCACCCGATATCCGTTGACCATCTGACGTAATTACCAAGCCTCTGTCGGCACGAGAAGGTGGAGTGTATAACGTTTTGGATAGAATTAAACTAAAGAAATGTCATCAAATGGGCTGTGTGTCATTGTCTGGTAGTTCATCATTTCTTTCGGCAAATTCCAAGTCCGTTGACCTTAAACTTGACGGAAAATGAACAAGTTGGTCGGAAGAGCCCGGAGCAAAATGTTGGTTTCAATATACAGTTTCACTGTGAGGCTGATGTCCCCATAGCTTAGGGTCCTATGTGTTCCTGTTGTTGTATTCTTGAAGTTGGTAGTCACAACAATTAAGTCATTCATCTCCCCATAGGCCTGCACACTTGGCTTTAAGGAGCTGGATAGGAGAGGCAAACATAGACTGTACACACACACACATACACACACACACACACACACACACACACACACACACACACACACACACACACACAGACACAACACGTACCAATACAGTAAGACCCATGTGTGTGTACACACAAACAAACACACACACACGTCCACATATATATGCACACACATGTCCATATATACACACAAACCCACACAGGGACTCTCTCTCTCTCTCATGCACACACACCAACATGTGTGTATTGATGTACATGCATTGCAATGTTTTTACAGTGTGTGTTCCTGTACTGAGCCGTACTCCACAATCAAACGCTGCAGTCGACTGGACTGCAGAGTAGTCGCAGTTTCCTGTTTCTCAGTTTGAGGCACAGTGTTATACATATGTGTGATGCATCAATAATACACCATAATAGGGCTAATCAATGTCTGAACGGTGTTGTACAGTAAATTACCATTTTTATTTCAGCCAATGCTGTGGGAAAAACCTAAACACTGATGATTTAGTTATGACTTATAGCTCCATTCATCACGGATGACTTTAATTATGAAAGCATCAAATATCTCTATAAAATCGAGATAATTATATCCATATATCTTAAAACAATGATGATGGTACATGCCTTATTATACACTGTGTGTGTGTGTGTGTGTGTGTTTTAATAGCTGATTATTAATACATAGGCCCTGAATCCTAAACACCATTTTAGTTTAGCTTTCTGCTAATCAAGTTGTAGCATAGACCAAGCTACATGCCACCTAGGTGGCTTTTCCCACTCCACCTAGGTGACTTTCCTCGGGCTCCTCCAAACCAATGGACACAGGGTGGTGATGTTGAAAGACCGGTTTATTGTAAAGGTTGCGTAGAATGATACATACAGATGGTGCTCCATGCTGCCATGTAGGAGAGCTCTCCTGAGTGTGTGTGGTGGTGGCTGGCTTAACCTGTGCACATTGGTTGCTCAATGTGCAACATGTGTGCAGCCTCACCCAGCTCCAGACTCCAATCAGTCTGACTCGGCCCAGGTGAGGAAGCTTAAACCAGCCATTCCCACACACACTCCCACACAAGTATTGTGTTACAATTGTTATTCGTAGTTCTAAATATATAAATATAAATATATAAATAACCTTTGATTGATTCTCCTTCATCATCTAATTGTTTGTTAGCGAGTCTATTATTCTTCCATAACCTGTACTGTCTTGTCTTCGCCCGCTGAGCCAAAGTGAGGCACGTCACGCCATGGGAACCCTATTACAGTATTTAAGATCTTTCTTCTAGTCCCAGCAGTATTAATGTGAGGAACTGCCTCTCAGAAACACTGAAACCAACCCTAACCACAGTCATAAACGTTCATGTTACCTGAAACCAACCCCTATTTTGACATCTTCCTGTGGTGTTCGGGGATGAACTGTGTTACATCCCTACGTACTTATTAAGCAGACACTTTCATCTGAAGCAACTTCTGGTTACAGAGCAGTTAAGAGATTAAGGATAGGAGATTCAATCTTTCTCAGAGACGGCCTACAGGTTAGGCGGCAGACAATGGGGATCGAACCGGGGAACTCTCATCAGGGAGTCGAACACACCAGCCGCGGTGCTGTCCTGTCATTCGTTTTTATTTAGTTTACTATCTCCATTATTATTATAATTTTTTTTACT
This sequence comes from Lota lota, assembly GCA_026745465.1. Classification (NCBI taxonomy): domain Eukaryota; kingdom Metazoa; phylum Chordata; class Actinopteri; order Gadiformes; family Lotidae; genus Lota; species Lota lota. The sequence goes on from JACYXH010000537.1 coordinate 32,413, forward strand.
CCACACAGTTTACAGTGAGTTCAGAGACAGGTCAGTGAGGAGCCGGGGTGAGGGCATCTTGCTCAGCAACGCCTACCGGCAGACCCAGGACATCGGAGATGGAGAGCCAGGCTCCGAACGCGAGTGACCTCCCCACAACAACGAGGGAACGGCTTTCATGGCGTCCCGGCCCCGGCCCCGGCCCAGGCCCCGGCCCCGGCCCCGGCCCAGGCCCCGGCCCCGGCCCCGGCCCCGGCCCCGGCCCCGGCCCAGGCCCCGGCCCCGGCCCCGGCCCCGGCCCAGGCCCCGGCCCCGGCCCAGGCCCAGGCCCCGGCCCCGGCCCCGGCCCCGGCCCAGGCCCCGGCCCCGGCCCCGGCCCAGGCCCCGGCCCAGGCCCCGGCCCCGGCCCCGGCCCAGGCCCCGGCCCCGGCCCCGGCCCCGGCCCCGGCCCAGGCCCAGGCCCCGGCCCCGGCCCCGGCCCCGGCCCCGGCCCCGGCCCCGGCCCCGGCCCCGGCCCAGGCCCCGGCCCCGGCCCAGGCCCCGGCCCCGGCCCCGGCCCCGGCCCCGGCCCAGGCCCCGGCCCCGGCCCAGGCCCCGGCCCCGGCCCCGGCCGGCATATCACTACGCCGATAAGCCCGTTGTTTTTGGGTCACGGCGCTGTTGGTCGCAGGAATCCGCTAAACACTGAACAAACCCACAACGGCGTGACTGTGCACGGAGGTATCGGTGCTTGCACTCAAACGGCGAAAACAAACATCTGCATGAATAGGCCATTCCGGGGGCAGTGATCAAAGCAGTTCCGTTTATTTTTTTCAGGGTTTTTTCCGTCGCTCGCACCCTGATTTACAAACATACCGAAACAGCCAAGCGGATGTCAGCTTTCCCCCCCACCCTCCTGCACAGCAGAGTCTGATTGCACAGTGGGATGGGCACACTGATGCATACACACACACACACACACAAATACACACTGTGTGTGTGTGTGTGTGTGCGTGTGTGTATGTGTGCGTGTGTGTGTGACATCGTGTAATGTGGTGTTAACTATGTACATTACAAGAGGACGTCCAGAGTGCAGCGACCTTATCATTTATCCACACACACACAAACACACACACACACACACACAAACACACACACACACACACACACACACAAACACACACACAAACACACACACACAAACTCACAATCGCAGGTCCCAGCTTGTTTAGGAATGCTGTGGCTTAATGCTATACGGTCCACTGCACATGGCTGCGTGTGTGTGTTTGTGTGTGTGTATGTGCCTGTGTGTGAGCGTTTGTGTGTGTAAGTGTGTTGTTGAGGGTGTTTTCGAGTGTGTATGAGCGTATCACAGTTGGGCAGAAAGATACAGAGACATAGATTACCTCCTCATCGCAAACAAACACACACACACACACAGACACACACACACACACACACTCACTACTCCATTCATAAATTGAAACCCCATTAAATCATTCAAGATAATTTGTTCCTGATGACAGCCTAGCGTAGCGTAGCCTAGAGTTAGCCATGATGGTGGCTGGTGGCTGCGCTTGAACGCAGGGGGGCTGGGCTTAACAAACCATTAGTGTTTTATGTGTGTGTGTGTGTGTGTGTGTGTGTCCAATGTGTGTGTTCTATGTGTGAGTCCAATGTGTGTGGTGAATGTGTGTGTGTACTATGTGTGTGTCTTATATGTGTCCCGTGTGTGTGTCCAATCTGTGTGTTCTGTATGTGTGTCCTTTGTGTGCAATTTATGACATACATCATAGGCATGCATTCTGAAGTGAACTTCTGCCTGTACTTGATCTGGTTCACACACACACCAACACACACACACACACACACACACACTCAATGAGATTAGTGCACGATTGGTCTTCCATCCCGCCCACCCACACACACACAGATATTAAAACACACACGCCCACACGCACCCACATCCACACACACACACAGACAGTAACACATGCACAATGAAACAGACCGACACAGAGGCAGACCCACACTCATAGTTAAACACCAGCACTAAAACCCTCAAACAGAGATCCATGCACACACACACACACACACACACACACACACACACACACACACACACACACACAAACATGCACACACACACACACAAACATGCACACACACACAAACATGCACACACACGTGTGGGCCATGTGTGCATGTGAGTGACCGCATATGACGAATGACATGCCAAGTCCTTCACACTTTCTTTTCTTCTCTCTCGCTCTGATTGCTTTACATCAAGAGAGACGTGCACTATACAGTGTGGGTGGGCCGTCATATCGAACGGCAAACAGACATGACCCCACTAAGAAGGTCACAGAGACACACACGCACGCACACACACACACACGCACACACACACACACACACACACACACTCACACACACCGATCGTCTCTCTGACACACATACACACATGCACGCGCACACACACACACACACACACATTTTGGCTAATCATTCTTTCTAAAACACACACACACACACACACATTTTGGTCAAGCTTGTTCTTTCTCAAACACACACACACACAGTGGCTCACTGCCACTCCTCGCTCACGCGTGTTTACCCTTCTCTGCTGTACTCAAGACTCAATACTGCCAAACGCCAGAGGATTTCCACCTACACCATTTGCTTTTAGCCATCGCCGCTCGCTCACTGTGCACCTACACAACAACACGACAAAGCACCAACCCTATAGGCCCCTATCCACTCAACGCAGAATGTGATAACTCTGGCTGTGCTCTCTCCCTGTCGCGCTGGATGTTTAAAGGCAATACTTTCCAATTAAATGTCCGGGTGGCTTCAAAACAAGTGCTAAACCTGGGGAGCCCGGGGGAGCTGATGTAAAGTAGTGCAGGTCGCTAGTTCAGGGTGGTTTTCATCAACTCCCCCTTCTGGCTCTGGCTTCTTGTTGTTAGAGTGTGTTTGCTGTGTTTGTGGGCATCCTTGAGCCGCGTCCTCTTAAACCATCAAAACGTCGGTCCGTGTGACCGTGACACCCGAGCACGGAACGCGAACTCTTGGAAGGTGGAAATGGAGCCGTGAAATTGTGCACTGCGAAAACGCCACAAACCTTTGTAAGAAGATTAGAGCATTTTTGAGGGCCTCCGACGGGCAGGACCATACATGAAACCCTTGGCCGCTCTTCGGTTTACGATCGTCTGGCTCTGGAAAGTCTTATTTCTTTAATTGATATTTGAGGGGTTGTGATAAGTTCTTCCGCTAATTGAACTACTATTAATCCCGCCGGCGCACCCCATTAAACCAACACAGTGTCACGACAGGAAGGACTTGTCTCGCCCTCAGTCAGGAAAGAAACACTAATAAACAGATGGCTTTCCGCTGAGCGTGGCACATCATTCCCTCCTCCATCGGTGTGTCGGCGAGCGCGTGTGTAAAGCACGTGAAGCGCCTGGAAAGACAGACGGCCCACTGTCAACCTTCGATAGCGAATCAAGACCCGAACGCAAATGGTGGACCACGCGCTTTGAGACAAACACTCGACACACTCCATGGGGCCTTCCAGAGGCCTCTTCCTTTCCGCCACGAAGCACCGGTCACTGTGTGTGTCAGTGTGCGTCTTCATTAACGCACAAGGCGACGATGGCGGGGAATCGTGGCTGAGACATTTCGCCGTTTGATTATCTCGTTTCCCCCCGGAAACAGGGCGGTTGAAACGTGCGTTCTCGGCGGGAAGAGAGGGCGGGACTTCCAAGCGTATCCGTTTCGGTCGCATGTTTTCGGAAATATTGGTTGGTCAAAAAGCTCCATATTTAGCAGCGGGTATTGAAAAGAGTAAAAATAAAAACGGTTATAGGCTTTTTGGGCCTAAGGCATGTGTGTGTGTGTGTGTGTGTGTGTGTGTGTGTGTGTGTGCGTGCGTGCGTGTGTGCGTGTGTGCGTGCGTGCGTGTGTGTGTGTGAGAGAAGGTGTCAACTGCTGTCGGTGCCGGGTTAATTCTCCGCAGGTGTGGCTCAAATGTCAGCGGGGGCGGCGACCAAGTTGGATGGCGAAAAAAGAAAATGGCCCCGAGGGAAAGTGAAGACCCACGCTCCAGAGCAAGTACACACAGATCTTTATAATGTCCCCCAAATGCAAGACAAATGACATCAGACAGAATGGGACAATGGGGGAGAAGGCGCATTAAGACCATTTCATAAGGTCTAGACGTTACCTTGATAGCTCTGATCCGGATGATACCCAATAGTATTCAACTAGGAAGGGCGGGCGGGCGGGGGGGGGGGTGCAGACCTTCTTGGAACCTGAAATATGGGACCGATTCAGGTTACACTTTGAAGTCAAGGTTGAAAGTCAAAACGGACCATTGTTAATGTTACATGTCATACGCGACTAAAAGCCCTGCTTTCCTGGGAGGCCTCAGCCAGGTACTGTGATGGAAGGTCAGCCGTGTGTGAACACAACGCTGGTGGAAACGTAACAGCGACCGCTCTTCTCTGTTTGAAAGTTGACTGAGCCAGCGCTGTTGCTGACAGCTCCTTTTGGTCCGAGGATTGTGCTCGCTTCCAAACGGACTCGGTTGGCAAACCCTTGAACAGTTTGAATCCGCTGTGGTCACGCAGTCGACGGGTCACCAGCACAGAGTGTTTGAGAACTATTTAATCGGTTGTCCTAGGCAACCAGCAAAGAGAGAGAGAGAGAGAGAGAGAGAGAGAGAGAGAGAGAGAGAGAGAAAAGATAAACCTGTCTGAGATCCATGTTGAAAATCTGACGTTCGGCGACAAAACATGAGAAATATTAAAAACATCTCCTCAACATACGATCCAATCACATGAGATGTACATCTGGACCATGTTACATTAGAACAGGATTATTATTCTAATCCAATCACAATGAGGCAGCGAAATCTGAGGCAGGTGCTGATCAGTTGAGCAGGTGTGTGTCAGGTGTGAAAATGCTTAAGATACACCACATAGTAATATAGGAAGGGCGATTACATAAACTGTCACAGTGAGTTAGGGATTATATATTTTTATATATATATATATATAACATTTTGGTGTGTCAGTGTGGGAAGATGCTTATATCTGAATCTGCGTAGAGAGTATATGCTTTGGGGGTTTTGGTTTTTCCGGAAGCTGTTACCTGGAGAGTAACTTAAAGGGAGGGGTTGGGCTCAGTGGTTCAACCTAACGCTCCATACCCCGATTGTTCCACAACGCACGCATCAAACACGTCTTCCAATTTGAAAGTTGTATCTCTAAAAATTAAACACAAGCTGCACGTGTCCGACCCTTGCTAACACATCAGGGTTTCACACCGCTTTTGAGATGTAGTTCATGGATTCACAGAGTCGCTTGACATTAGCATTTAAACAAGAAATTACAAGCGTGCATATTTTATGCATTCATGAATGTCCGGTGGGGGCTATTATTCAGGGACGACGAGGTCGACATCAAATCTCCGACACAGTGTCCGACGTGAACGTTTTTGTTATAGGTTGTCATGGGCAACAGGGGGGCGGGGGGCGGGGCGGGGGTAAGGACACCTCCAGGTGATGCGTTGTGTAGCTTGAGAGAGAGACATGTGAGAGATGGCGAGAGAGAGAGTGACAGAGAGACGGAGAGATTAAGAGAGAGGAAAGGAAAGAGGGAAGGGAAAGTGACACATTTATATTTTCAGTTACCATATCAGTACCAAATATATTAAATATAAAACACGAAAATGACTGGTGCTCATCCAGTTTCATAAATAAATAAATATTTATATATATATATATTTAAATGTACTGTATGCATTTCTGGAGCTGGCTTGACATTACCATTTTAACAGGAAATTATGAAATTGCAGATTATGCAAACCTAAATCCAGTGGTGCCTTTTTTTCTGCACCACCCAACACAAGCCAGGGAGAGGATGGGTGCTGGGGGGGGGGGGGGGGTAGGTGAGATTCCGAGGCAGGGAAAAAAATTTCGGGGGGGGGGGGGTTACTTATATTCTACTGATTCAACCCCAGCCCAAGGGTTGTTTAAGGACATACTTTCCCCCTCTCATCACCCCCCCTCCCCGCCTTATCATCTGACAGCTTATCTGGCGCCGAACGCTCCACTGTTTCCAAACACGGGGGGTAGTGTGGGGGGGGGGGGGGGTGTCCCCAGTCCCTCATCTCTCTTCTCCTAACGAGATCTCTTCTCCCGGGGTTCAACCGGGACTCGTTATCTCCCGGTGTCCGTCCCATTCGCTCGCACGGCTCCCGGGATGGTGCGTCTATCCGGGTGGAGATTGAGCTCCACTGCTGGCTCGCTGACCGGGTCTGGTCGGGTGTGCTCGGGGGTAAAGTTAGGGTGAGGTGACGAACGGGAGGTTACGTTCAGGGAACTAGTCCGGGGGGGGGGGCGTCCGTCTGCGCGCCGGAAAGGTGCTGGGTTCAATCGCCGATGTCTGAAGCCTAACTCAAAGGCCTACTTGGGCAAGATACCTTAACCCCAAACCTGCTCCTTAATGACTCGTGTCCGACTTCACCACAAGTCCCTCTGTGTCATGGCCGCATAGTTAGCCAACAACCTCGTCTACGTCTGGTTGTTGCGTTGTGTGAGATGATCCTCTTCCGGGCGCTCTCGCATTCTTCGTCAGAAGGTGGCGTTCGTACGGTTGGTATCGCCTTCAACGTTAATTGCGGTACAGTTTTTTTTAATTTGTAGAGATAATTGAGATTCAAGTTTCAATGAATATGGTAATTGAAGTGATTGATAAAACCAATGAACAATTTGGACTAAGTAGAGCAAAACAAAGGCTGTCTATGCGCACACTGTCCCAGGGAATGAAATGATGGGTCTGTGTAATTGTGTGAGAACTGAGGGTACAGGGTTAACGGTTTGTTTAAATCAGTGATGGTTTTATGTGAAGTGCAGTCTAGATTTGGCCTTTAGAAATTTTCTTTCAACCTGTCAAATAAAATAGCATCTTTTCTATTTGTTGCCAGAAACTATTTCTCAACAGCAAAACCTTTTTACCATCGCAGAATAGCTACCTCCATTGTATTTCTTCCACAGAGACATGAAGGACATTGAAAACACAGTACACCTATTTGTCCCATGGCAAGGGGGCATCTTACTCAACACTGGGACTCTAACAAGCTAACTACCTAGTTAACTCTGCAATCAAAATGATGCTGAAGACATCTGACAACATGTGCTCATCGACCAGTTTTTATCAACTTATTTTACCAAAGGTAACATTTTAAAGGGTATATTGCGTCGATTAGACCTGGTTATGAAGCTGCAGTGCTTACTTTGTTTTGTTTGCAAGGCAATGGAAATTGGTCTGTAAAGACTAAAGCAGACAAAATATATATATTTTATAGCCTTTAGATATTGCTGTCGGAGAACTGAACCAAACTGTTGGAGAAATTAAACGTTTTTCAAATATGTTTTTTTTTTAGGTTTCAGTAAATTTTTGAGAACATGAATATCAAATGAGAAATATTGATCACAACAAATATATATTACCACATCAGGCAGAAGAGGTCATAAGTGTTCCTGCATTGGTTTACAGGGTTAACTAGCTAACATAGGCTTTTTGACCGGTGGGGTTAGTTAATTATTTGTGAATCTTACCCAATG
>JACYXH010000537.1:42500-65000 GCA_026745465.1 Lota lota
TGTGTGTGTGTGTGTGTGTGTGTGCTGCAGTAATGACCTTGTGTTGCATCGGGGCTGTCACAGTTTATATCCGTAATGGTTCTCAAGCCAGTGCTCCCACCGCTGACTCTGTGAATAAAGAGACGCATGGCGTAGCCACGCGCACGCACACACGCACGCACGCACACACACACACACACGAACACACACACACACGCACGACACACACACACGCACGCACGCACGAACACACACACACACACACACACAGGTGCGCATGCATGCACGCACAAACACACAGACGGAAAGGTGCATGTATGCGCAGATACACAAACACACACACACACACACACAATTACCCATACAAACGCACACACACATCCAGATGAAGACACACATACACACAAACTTATCCCCACACACATATACAGAGACTCTTAGACACATTAACAAATGCTTGCACACATAGACACACGTGCGCACGCACACACACACATTTACAAACAAACACACACACAGAAACACACACACATGGGTCCTCTGAGGACATGATGAGGGGCCCCTGGGTCGGTGGTGATCAGGGCCCTCAACACTTTGACACAACCTGCTCGCTGTGTGTGTGTGTGTGTGTGTGTGTGTGTGTGTGTGTGTGTGTGTGTGTGTGTGTGTGAACGAGAGAAAGGGACTGAATAACAATACTGTTGTCTCAAAATTCTACGACCTAATGACTGCTGGTTTTGTTGTGAGCGCAAGTTTGACCTTTGACCTGGGTTTGTGAGTTTGAGTTTGAATTTGAACTTTGACCTAATAAGTAGTAAATCCACTCTCCCTACATCTTCCCCAGTCCTGTAGCGTGCAGGTGTGTGATGAAATATATTTTTCCAGTAGAATATATTTTATTCAAACAAAAATGTGTTTGTGTTTTATCAGTGGGTCTCCTTTTGCTTAAAATGTTGACTAGAAACACATGTATGGCCAACCACACATGAATCTACGTTTGTAGATGAATCTTTTACGATAACTCTGAAAACAGTTGTCAAGTTTTTCCAAAGCGCAAATCTATGAAGCACATTCTCCTCAACCAAATGAGCCATTTGGTTGAGGAACCATTAAATGTACAAAAGTGTGTTTCAAATTTGTTTTTTTCAAGGATAAAGTCGTTTCCTTGAACCTCAATGCCTAGCTTTTTATTTTAGTATTTTGTTACACTAAGTATAATTCCACTGGAGATGTCTGGTATCTTTCGTATAACACATTAAAACCTCTGAAAAACATCAAACAATGTAAAACTAACTATCTTACACAAATGTGTAATAGGTCGGCTTGGAGCCTTGCTTAAGAAAATGGGGAAATCTTCTAAAATGTCGTCTCACTTGGACTCAGGGTGTCATACTACACACCATCAACTTTGCTGCTAGGGCCGTCATCCTACAGGGATGTGTCTGGAGACATGAATACCCCAGGCCCTGACGACACATGTGGGTGGGCATTACACAAGTAAGTTATGTCTGTTTGTAGTAACAAAAGTAATCAAACATTTCTAACCTTTTATCCAGCCACTGATACCATGTGCCACTGACATGATGAAGATAAAACTGTCTGTACAGAAAACCCTTGAAAGGAATGTACAGGTGGACAACATTCTCACAGAAAATCCACAACTCGCACAACTAGTACACAAACATAACCAAGGCACACACTCCCACACGCACAACCAAGCACACGCTTGGACACATAACCACACACACACACGCCCGCACTTTTCTTTCATGTTCCCTCTTGATCACGCAAGCGGGCAGCAATACACTTTGTTGTCGAGACAAATTCAGAGGTCCATTCCGCTGGCTAAACGTGCCTTTGGATCAAAGAAAATCAAATCACCTCCCCCTCTCTCCTTTTTGTGTATTGCTGCATCCAGGACAACTATGTGCAATCCATTTCTGACGGTCCCTCATATTCTGGAGCTCCCAGGCAGAACAGTTCCTGTGTGTGTGTGTGTGTGTATGTGTGTTTGTGTGTGTGTGGGGTACAGAGGCGTAAGTACCTATGTGTGACAACTTATGTGCACCTGTGTGTCCATTCCTGTGTATGTGTGTGTCTGCATTTATGTGCATATGTGTGTGTGTGTGTATGTGCATGTTCGCGCCTGTCTCTTTGTTTGCATGTGAGTGCATGTGGGTTACCTTGGTGTGTGTGTGTGTTTGTGTGCGCGCATGTATAGATGTGTGTGTGTGCATGTTTGCGTGTGTCTACCTGTGTTTGAGTGTGAGTGCGTGGGTGCGATACATTGTGTCTGTGCGTTTGTTGTGTTTGTGTGCCAGTGTATATGTGAGTGTGTGTGGGTTACATATTTGTGTGTGTGTGTGTGAGTGTGTGTGTGTGTGTGTGTGTGTGTGTGTGTGTGTGTGTGTGTGTGCTTGTTGGTGGGGGGGTTGGGGTGTGTATATATAGAAGCAAAGCAGCACATGACCACACACAGGAAGTCCAACTGCAGTTTCCTGTCTGCTTCCCTAACTCTGACAGGAGTGTGTGTTGTGTGAGTGTGTGTGACCATATCTGTGCATGTGTGTGTTCTCTTCAAAATAAGAGACCTCGGCATACTAGTGTAACAACATCACACTGCTACACACATGCACACAGTGACAAAAACACACACACGTGTCACACAAACACACCCACGCACGCACACACACACACACATCCATCTTTGCCATGAATCCACTTTGTGAATGGGCGTGTGTGTGGAACCATTTTGGCATACCGCGGATTCATTCTGTCACCACCCTGGGTAGACTGGTCCTCTGGAAGTGTTGTTGTTGAAGATAATTATTGTTATTACGATCATAATATCATGGTGAGGGTTTCACGATTCAAACATGCTTCAAACCCCGATGTTCACAGTCTAACCTGCAGCCCCTGACTCCTTCCCTCTCGGAAGCTGTGATTTCAAAATGGTTTTCATTTGATGAACAACCCCCATTCCCTGTTGACTTGCTCTGGTTTAGGGACGACTTAGGGGCTGAGTTGAGCATCAATAAACACTCTAATCTTTTAAAACCCTTAAATCCTTGCTTTGAACTTTCACAATTGGAAGTACCGCTTACGATTTTCAACCTGGGGACTCTTCAAAAAAGCAATCAGAACCATCTTCAACTCTATGCGAAGCACAATCTATCTTTCTTTTTTTCAGCGTTTCTAAAAAAGTTTTTTCATCATTACCCTCAGTCGCTTTTCAACTTGGGAAATGAAGCAGATCTTGTCCAAAGATCTCATAAATAAAGTAGATCAATCCAAATGTTTTATTGCGTGTATGTTGCGGAATGTGTGTGTGTGTGTGTGTGTGTGTGTGTGTGTGTGTGTGTGTGTGTGTGTGTGTGTGTGTATGTGTGTCATTGTTCTCGGTGTAGTGTTTATTTTTCCTCACTGCACGCAAGGGACATTTTTGTGACATCAAGAAAGCAAGCTAGAGACAGAGAGAGCGAGAGAGAGAGAGCAAGAGAAAGAGAGACAGCTTTACATGGATGGAGAGAGATCAAGATAGTGATGAAAAGAGAGTGAGTGAAAGAATGGTTGAAGAGAGAGAGAGCACGACATGGATGAAGAGAGATTAAGATAAAGAAAAGAGAGAGAGAAAGAATGATAAGATAAAGAGCAATAGAGATCAAAACAGAGAGAGAGCTATTGAGTAAGAAAGACACAGTGAAAAGGGGACAAAGGGACAGAGAGCAAGACAGAGTGATGATAAAGGGAAAGAGAGAGAGCAAGACACACAGTGATAAAAGGAGAGAGAGAGAGGACAGATCTATGGAGAGTTCAGCCGTTAGTTAGCTGTGGTCCGCGTTGACCAGCTTCATCACAACACCGCTCTGCAAAGACCCCCAGACCCTTATTGCTGTGTGTGTGTCTGTGTGTGTGTGTGCATGAGTGTGCGCGTGTGTGTGTGTGTGTGCGTGCGCGCACGTGCGTGTGTGTGTGCATGAGTGTGCGCGTGTGTGCGTAACGCTTCTAAAGAGAAGATTAAAAACAGCCTGAGATCATTTAAAACAAATGTGGCTAAACCGGAGCTCTATAACAGAGAGAGACTGATAAAGCAGAGTAATAATAAGTAATAATACAGAGCAACATCAAGGGCAGAAGTCCTTCTGTGCGCACACGTTTCATGTCTCACAAGGCAACATCATGTCCAAAGCTTCTTTCAGCCAGAGGAAGCAAGTTTGACCAAACCAGTAGCATGAGAAACAGTTTAAACCACGTTTATGAGCCTCATCAGACTTTATTGTGTAATGTAATAATAACACTAATAATGTAATGATATAACATGCAATTCTATTTAGGCGTACATCGTTTTTCTGCTAGCTTGGTTTTAAAAGAAGCAGGTCATCAAGTTGGCGGCCGTGACAACAGAAAACATGAGTCTTCCGTAAAGCCTGGAAGGAACCGCGAATAGTGGAGGGGATGAGGGTCGAAAATGATAAAAAAAAAAAACTAAAAACATCTGAAGTTACAAATGCTAGAAGAAAAGTCAACCAAGACATTTCCAGACACCTATAAAGAGCTGGTTCTCGAGCGGGTCCTTATTCGCTAGTCGCGTCTCAGGAACCTGTGGACTCTCGGAACAGCCGCGGCACACAGGTCAGTGTTGGCGTCTTGTCCGTGTCAAAAGGCTAGCTAGCACGTAGCGCGTCTGAGACACGCTACGTGCTAGCTAGCCGTAGAAAGCGCACGGTGAATCATCGATTCTGCTTTCTCCCCCGACTGCGCAGAGTGCCGCGTGCTCCTCCGTGTTTGATGGCTCACCCCTCGATCGCAGCGTGTCAAGAGGTCTTCCAGCAAATAAAAGACATGGAAATACAGGGCTTCTGCCAAGACGTGGTGTTGCTGGAGGGATCAATACGGCGATGCTACTGTATTTCGTCTGCTATTTCTTTCAGTTTCTAGATTTTTCTCTTTGAACATCCCCAACTGTGGAGTGTGTGTGTGTGTATGTGTGTGTGTGTGTGTGTGTGTGTGGAGATGATGGCAGGTTGAAGCAGCCTCACCTGGCCCGAGTCAGACTGATTGGACACCTCCATTGACTAATCTTTGTGCAGGTTAAACCAGCCATCACCACACGCACTCAGGGGGATCTCCTACATGGCAGTACGTCACACCTCCTGCAGTGTATCACTACACTCAACCTCTGCGATGCACCGCTTTCAACACCACCACCCTGCGTCCTTGTTCTGGAAGAGCCCAGTCAAAGGCCACCTAGGCGGCATGTAGCATGGACATTGTTACACTGGCGCCCAACGCGGGGCCTTTTCAAACCGCTTTGGACACAGAAGGGCTGTCCGAGGACGCACTGGGTCACCAGCGGCGCAGACGGACAGTCGCCTCCCAGCACCAGCCCTTGCCCCAACAGCGCGGTGGAGCCCAGCCGAGGACGGGGGGAGGGCAGCCCAGACACCGCCACAGGCAGCCGTCTGCGGCTAGCCGCCCCCTGGAGTCAGCCCGCAGCACCCCAGCCATCCCCTCTGCCAGGCAGCACGTCAGCCCGAGGCCCCATGCTCCACGAGGGAGATGGGGAAGGGCCCCGTCGCCCTGGGAGAGGGAGGCCCTACCAAAGGCTGCTCTGGGCCCTGCAGGGAGCTACTACCGCAGCCAAAACGGTCACCTCTAACCAGCCCCGTCCAGACAGCCCTGCCACAGCCAAGTCAGCAGACAGCTCACCCAGTCAAGGCAGTGGCCCAGGCCTCCGGTCCCACAACACCACCCTGTGCCCTGGACTCGGAGGAGCCCAGTAAAAGCCACCTAAGGGGCCTGGACATTGTTACACCAACTTTCTGCACTTTCTAGTGAACATATTTACTAGAAGAAGACTTTGTTTTTTGTTTGCTGTTGACTCAGTCATTTCGCAGAGACGTTTAGGGAGGACTAAGGGGCAGGAAGAGGCAGTCGCAGCCCTGCCATACAAAAGGTCCGGGACACAGTGTTGATTTACTGTGTCAAGCCCTGCCTCCTTGTCAGGCCGACCTGTTGATTGACACGCAACCCCGACCAACCACGGACGGTACGCCTGGGAACAGTACTTGATTTAAAATGTGATTTATAACAACTGCTCAGTGTGGCGGACTGAAAAAAACCTGAAAATAAACACAATAAACAACAAGCAATGAATCAACAACAATATATACAATAAACAATAATCCCACAGTGTTGCAAGGGAACTCCTCCTCCATTTCTGTGGGTGTTATTGCGGGCCACCAATGCAAATCGTGTCTGCAGTTGACGTAGACACAACGCCACTACGCGACGACCTCCTGCTAACGAACGGGACAGGCCGCAGGACAAGTGGCGGGGCCTCTTGCTCAACGGCTCACACAGGTGAGGCGGTGGACCTAGGGGATTGAACCCTGCATCTTCTGGCGGGGAGCCAGAAGAGCCTAAATTAGAGTCCGTTTGAACAGAGATTTGGGGTAAACTGGAAGAATGTGGTGTATTTTGACAGGAGGTCACATTGAAGAGGTTTGATTCAAGCCTTGGTTGGAAGCTAGCAGGTTTACGGAAGGGTAACTCTAGGGATTTGTGTGGAATCTGTGCATCTGTGTGTGTGTGTCATGTCAGTGCATGCATTTTTGGTGAGTGTACGATTTGTGTCCATACAATGAGTATGTTGTGCGTCTACGTTGTGTTTGTCACACAATGTTGACACGCGTGTATAAACATGTCTGTGTGTGTGAGTTTGTGAATGTATATATACATGTGTGTGTGTGTATATGTGTGTGCATGTGTATATATACATATGTGTGTGTGTGTATATATACATGTGTGTGTGTATGTGTGTGCATATGTATATATACATATGTGTGTGTGTGTATATATACATATGTGTGTGTGTGTATATATACATATGTGTGTGTGTGTGTGTGTGTGTGTGTGTGTGTGTGTGTGTGCGTGTCTTTTAAGAGCATCAAACACTCAGAAGCCAGATGTCTACAGTGCAATCCCTCTGCCCAATTACCTCCGGACATCTGGGATCCATAAACAGATCCTGTTAGGTCCTTTCTCTCTCTCTGTCTCTCTGTCCCCCCTCTCGCTGTCCCCCTCTCTGTCCCTTCATATACACCCCACCCTCTCTCTCTCCCTCTCGCTACACGACCCTCTCACTCTACCTTTCTAATTCCCTCTCTCCAACACTCTGTCGTGTTCTCTCTCTTCATTTCTTTGTCCTCTCCTGTCTCTCTCTAATGGTCTTTCTCCTCCGTCTCCCTATGTCCCTCTCTCACCCTCTATCTATTGTTCTGTCTCTTTTTCTCTATCCCTTCTCCTCTCCAGGTATTTTCTCTCCCCCCCCTCTGTCTTTATGCACATCTCTCTCCCTTTTCTCTCCCCTCTGTACTGGCACTATTTCACAGTAGGTGGCACACACACTCACTTGAAAACACACACTCACTCACTTGAAAACACACACTCAACTTACTTGAACACACACACACACTCACTTGAAAACACACACTCAACTCACTTGAACACACACACACACACACTCACTTGAAGACACACACACACTCAGTTGAACATGCACACACACACACACACACACGCTAACTTGAACACACACACACTCACTTGAACAAACACACACACACACACACACACACACACATATTTGCATCCCGCTGACACCAAATAACTGCAAAAACACATTATTTGCTCTTCTAAATGTCACCTGTGGACCAGCCGTCCACTGCGGTGTGTGCACAGCAGGATGTCGCCCTGCACGGTCATGATGGCAGGCTCTGAAACCCAGCCACAGGACAAAGGCAAACACACAAAAGAAGAACATGGTGTATGGCCATCACAATGGCGATGGCGCAAAGACTATTAAATGTTCAATTAAATCCATTGGGAGGCCAACTATGGGCTCCGTAGTTGGATAGTTGATGTGGAACGTTCATCCTGTCATCAAGAGAAAGAGCACACAGGGAATAGAGGCATTGCATTTTCTCAGAGATCCTCAAGAAATCCAACCCCGCTTTTGTTTATGCGTCATGAGCGTACGCACATCCATAAAATAATAAATTACAAATCAACAAATGCAGTTACCCAAGAAGGATTATAATTAGTAGTAATGAAGTATTAGTATGTTTGTCTTTCCAGGCAAAACAGGAGACAGTAACACCTGGAGAAGATGGTTGAAAAACAAACTTTGGATGTGGGTAAAGAACATAACAGTCTTAGAGCAAACACATCCTGTTTGTTCCTGGGCTAAGAATTAAATAAATACACTTCTTTTTAAAGCAGAGAGTGGCTCCATGGTTTGGTGATGATTAGCAGAGACAGGGGAATAAACAGGCTGTACACCAACAGGTGTGCCCCCACACCGATCTAAATAGGACCACCAAGGAAAAGGTCAACGCAGGTTTTGCTGCTGTTTGTGGTCACTCTCCCCACAATCGTTCAGAATTAATGGGTGCTTTCCCCATCAGTTGGGGAAACTCTCACTCTCACTCTCACTCTCTCACTCTCACTCTCTCACTCTCACTCTCACCCATTAATTCCTTCTTTGGTGTTGGTACTCTGCGTCAGATTCTGCTGTTGGAGAGTATATGTATATTAGACGACGGACGATGCTTTAAGTAGGTGGCAATTTTTTTAATGCATTACTCTGAAGTTCATCAACCCGGGCAAATGGTTTATTTGTGGCCCGGTTTTTGCTCATGTTTCCTGTCTTCCTCTAAACATATCCGAAACGAAAACAGCGTTTGTTTTTTTCCGTGTGATAGCTTACGTTGGATGACATGATCCTCTTGCGTTAGCTAACATTAGCTCATGGGGCTAATGTTAGCAGATGTTTAGAGTGACCTTATTCTCCCAGCGCAACATCTGGAAGTGCAAAGGTAGAACATAAACTGAATGAAATAAGGTTGGCGCTAAAGCAGCTTAATGACTAAATAGTTACACAACCTTTGAGGAGCGCCGACACTGGTGTAAATATTTGTCGGATAAAGAAAATACATACAAATCAAGGCAAAAACATCTCAAGGACGGAACTTTTTTATATATTTAATCCCGTATTATTGACTGCTGTCCCATTTCTGCCAAGCCACCCTTTGGGCTTTTGTGAATATGGGACACTTCATGTCGGTGTACTCTGGCATGCCGTCAGTAGTCCTTGAACTACTTGTCTCCGACCTCACTAGCTTCATCAGGAACAGTCGATCTCCCCCTGTCCAAACTACAACAACTTCACCCACTAGCCGGGTGAGGAAAATAACTCCTACCGACTCGAGGCTATATTTCACCATCTCCACACAAGCCCCCCCCCCCCCCCCCCCACCATACTCTCCTCTGCTTCTCTGACCCCTCTGTCTATTCATGTACGACCGGTGGAGAAGAAGCTCAGATGAGGAGATGCCGATGTTGGAGTGAAAGGTTGGTGGGTGTTGGAGGGATCATGTTAGTGAAAGAGCTGTTTAAAAAATATCAAGACTTGTCAGATAAAGTCATCAAATGTGTCTTTGTCTTTGTTTTGCGGAAGATATGCGGAAAATGTGTGTTTTAGAACCATGTTAGTTATACGTGGGTTTTACATTCCACAAGCCGCAAATTTGGTGCATTTCTCCTGTTATAATAAGGACTGGTTGCTCGGGTATTCTCGGTGCTCGGTGTGTTTGTCAAGAAGTACCAAGATGGGCGGGCCTGAACTTCAGATCACACGATTGAAACCCCCCTTTAAATGTTAGGATGAACTGATAATGTCCAAGGGCCACACATGTCTCCCATTTAGACACAAGACACGTGTAAACAACACTTACTTATGATTTAAACATCCGGTATGCCGTCCCAGCCATTGTCTAATATAATGTCAAATGTGTGCGGATTCATTTACGTTACATTACGTTTGCTAAACCGATAAGGCTAAAATAATTTGGCAGACGTCGGACCGGCTCGCCGTGCCGTGGTCATCAGAGCAGAGCTGATGTATTTTGACTCAAACCTGTCAGTTGGGGTTTTTTTTTGTGGCTGTCCGCTGTTCAGCATCGCCACAGGCATGTGACTCAGGTATAGTCCGGTCTCGCGAGTCGAGTGGAGCTGTCAAGGTAGCATGACACATGATCCCACGACCTTTGACCCTCGGCCAACGGAGAAGGGAGGAGGAGAGGTGTCGTGGTGGCAATTCTAAACAGAGCCTTGAGTTGTTTTCAACAGAGACTTAGGAGGTGAGGAAATGGGGTGTGATTAATCATTTAACTCTGTGTATAATTTATATAGTTTGTACGCTCTTAGTTGGACTGAGCAATTTGTTTATTATCTCCTAAATGGTTAATGGACTGCATTAGTGCTCTTTTTCTGAGACCACTCAGAGCACTTTACTATCAGTGCCTCACATTCACCCATTCATACTCACATTCATACAACGACGGCAGTGTGATTCATGCAAGGACGCAGCCAGCTCGTCAGGAGCAGATACGGTTAGGTGTCTTGCTCAGGGACACCTCTGCACTAAGCTAGGAGGAGCCGGGATCGAACCTGAACATTCCTGTTTCAAGACCGGCTCTACCTCCTGAGCTACTGTTGCCGATCCCTTGTGTTTATCCATACCAGTATATGTTCAACAGGGCTACTTCTGTTGTTATTTTTATTACTACTACTACCACTAATACTGATATTTACTACTATTACCATTGACTTCATAGATAAACATTTTTGTTTCGCTATCTTTGGCGACACCTTTGGCGAAGATAGAGGAAAAAATAAGCTTTATCACAATTAAATACAACCAGATACGATTTATATTCTCCTGAATAGACCATTCCAGGAGGGAATTGTTACTAAGAGATTACAACGTCCTCTTCACAGACATTAACAAATTAACAGACATTTATTTATATGAAAATCTTCGAGATCACCTCTTTAAGTTCACAGTCACGAATACTATTTCTGTCTTGTTTTAAGAAACACTCTGTTATTTATTTTCTTTTTCTGCATATTGAACGACGCCAGCGGAGTGCGTTTGACACACAGCCGTCACGCATTGTCAAACCCATTCTTCAGAAACTCTCCAGTGAATGACTTTTTAGCGAGTGCACCGCGTCCAAGTACTTATTTCACGGTGCCTTCACGCCCTCCCGAATACATTTCCATTGTTTAACACCAAATGTGAAATCCTGGGAGGTAATTTCTCCTAACCTAGTTGGACCCCCGCATAAACGCGACACGGAAACGCTCGGGTCGAACAGGTAAACATGGCCCCGGTGTGTTTGTTGTGAATAGAAATGAGGGCCAACTTTTGAACTTGATAATGGACTGAGAGGAATGCTTTTCGGTACCGGGCGTTTTATGTACTCGCTTCATGATGATATAAGTGATATGCTTATTTTTATTTATTTTTTGCTGTTATGACGCTGCAAGAATAAGTTCCCGTGTGAGTGGTTTGTGGTCGGTGTGCATTAGCGATTTAATTTAACCTTTTCTTTAGTGGGATGAAGACTGACTCAGCGGTAATAGTGTTGCAAGAGCAAACAGGTATTCAATTGCATAACATAAGCAAAATAAAATAGTTATTTAAACACACACAGCAACAACCATGTTGCTGCTTACTTATTGAACCTCTTAAAACCTCCCAGTCATAAAAGTCCACACTAATGTGATCATTTGTCATGAGGGGGGAGAGCGGGGGGGGGGGGGGGGGGGGGTGCATAAGGTAATTGTTCATTCTAATGGCTTTGCTCGGTCTTGATTTGAAGCTTATGCAAACACATATCGTTTTCCCGCCGCGTGAGAAAAACATCGCGGGGAAATGGCTAGTAGTTAAATGTTGAAATAGTAAAAATTACATAAAGTTGCAACGTTAATACACTTTGAATCGAAAGCTCAACAGCTTAACGGAAGGGTTTCCGGATTCACTGTGTGTGTGTGTGTGTGTGTGTGTGTGTGTGTGTGTGTGTGTGTGTGTGTGTGTGTGTGTGTGTGTGTGTGTGTGTGTGTGTGTGGCTTACTCTCGTCCACGTCTGACGATGGTTAAGTGTGAGGATTTCAAAAAGTGTTGAATCGGCTGACGGAAAGCCGATAAACAAATAAAATCTGTTATTAATGGGCCCCTGGTTATGTGTTTTATTTGACCTGTCCTCACTACCGTTGCCGCAAAAGTCCACCAGTTAAATTAAATCTGTCTGCGAAGCAGTCGCCTGAATGAACTCAACTTCCTGTCGGTACGGGGCCCGACTTCCTGTGTCTTAATAAACCTCCCGTCCTCATGACAACGGAGAACAGGTTAAGCCTTGTGAGGAACGGTGACAAGAAACAGATCCCAAACCGGTCCAAATGGCCTCGTAAAAAAAGAAAAGAAACAAAACTTATGTCTCGTTTCTGTAAACATTTCACAGCCTTTTTTCCTTTTTTTAGGACGGTTAAGAGTCACCAGTCACATGACCTGGAAGACTTCCTGGTTCCCAAACTGATTACTGATTGGTAAGGGGGAGGAGTTAGGGGGTTGGGCCTCGATGTGTTTTGCATCTGTACTTATTTTTAGGACGTTATTTCGTAAGTACATGAATATAGATGTATTTTGTATGCTTCATTCATGTTCTGCTGTGACATGTGAGTTAATATTAATTTATTTGTATTTCTTTTTACCACTACATTTATTGTGGTTTTCTGTGTGGTGCTTTTGAGTAGTTAAGCAAATAATAAATAGTGTTATTACTAGAGGGAACTGGTTGATCTTTACTTCTGTGAAAACTCTGCAGTGTTTCAATTTCTGTTCTTTCTATCACTATTCAGTCACACCGCAGACAATTTTTATCCAAAGCTCAAGGATGCTTACAGGTAAATCCCTCCATTTTGGTTTTTTTTTTAACCAAGAACATTTCAGCTGGGAGTCAAACACCTCTGACCACCATATACTTCCACGGAATAGTCTGCTATCGGGTAACAGAAGAGAAGTTAGTCATCCCCTCAGGTTTGGGCGAGTGTCCTCGACTTCAGGTGTCTCTCGACCTCAATGGCAAGGGACGAGAGGGGAAGATGCGTTTTGAGGCAGGCCAGACACAAGACGTCAAGACATAAGACAACCTCCTTTCGTCCCTGTTACTGAGGTTGAGAATCATCTGCAGTGAACTCTGAGTCGAGGGCTCTCAATAGCAAGGGACGAGAGGGGGTGCGTTTTGAGGCAGGCCAGACACAAGCCTCTCCTATGAGAGCTGTTATTAAAAACAAAAGGGCCAAAGAAACAGAGAGATAGGAGGCTCTTGACTGACCCTGTGATCATCTTGAAATGGCATCTTTAAAAGACAGAACGCTGCTCAGGAGTTCTTCTGCTCACCTCCATCATTAAGTTATTATTAATTAACTCTTTTAAAAATAGACCCTGTCCTTTTTTCTTAACCGTCCTATCAAAGTAATTTGTAAAACAATTGAAGTATACAACAGAAACTGGAGTAGCTACAAAATAAAGTCTTGCTTTTAGTGTATAGTTCAGTGCTTGATTTAGCTATTTATATAACATTACATATACATATATGTACTCGTCTATTGTTTTTTTTGTATTGTTTATGTTTTTACTGGTATATTGCTATATTTATTCAACTTACAGAAAGCACAGTGAAATATACATTGCATTCAAGCATTTCACTGCACGTTGTGCAAGTTAAATGATATCCGTGACAAACACAGTTTCAACCTCAATCCAAAGTCGTATCGCTCACACACACTTGGGAATCCTTTAGTTATAACCAGACACCCGTCTCAGGCCACGGCATCAATGACCACTTCTGAAGATAAAAAATACAAAAACACAACAATATAACGACAAAGTCCAACACACATTCGATAATGAAACACTTTTGACTTTGAACTTTGAACAAGTTCAGCCCAATCAAGCTGTCTCTCTCCAGCCAGCTATCCAGTCCCGGTATTTGGTATTTCCTGTACAACACTGTATACTCTATTCATAAGCCAACCCTCTTTGATATCAACTGCTCCTTTGTAGTCATCTATATGACCGCATTCAACCCCACATCCCCCCCCAACCAATTAACCACCACCACCATCGCTGCCAAATCACAACAGATCAAAAGAAGGAAATCATCTTTGATCGCCAGATAACAGTTCCAGATTCCTCCCCCCCCCCCTACACACCCACCCATAGGACCCATATCATCAGACTCAAGACTGTGTAAGCATCACAAACTGCTTCCAAACACATGCACCCGTTGCACTGCAGAGCGAACTCCCCTGCCGTGAAAGAAAGAGGTTGTGTGTTAGCCATGGACGGCTGGCGGTTGTGTGTTAGCCATCGACGGCTGGCGGTTGTGTGTTAGCCATGGACGGCTGGCGGTTGTGTGTTAGCCATCGACGGCTGGCGGTTGTGTGTTAGCCATGGACGGCTGGCGGTTGGGATTTACAAACAAGATTCACCCGTTGGTCCCTTTTGGGGGGACGTTGGACGAGCTTTGTTGTTATTTAGGCCGTTGGTGTTGTTGCTTACAAACACATTCGCCTTCATTCGAGTTGTTGTGTCTTGACGTCGATGACTTTATTCTCTACGAACGCATGCACGTAAATGAAAAGGTTGTCATTTTCTATCGTTGGTGTTGTTGTTTTTTTTCCCTTGTTTGTTTGTTTTTGGACTGGAACAGAAGGAGAGACAAAATCAAGTGTGACCATGTCCGCGAGCAACGTGTCACTTCCTGTCACGGTTGCTTCCCGTTCGCGTGAAGCAAAGTGTGAATGACAGGAGCCTACTGTGACCGCTATGGCTAACACCAGGCTCACACGGCTCAGGTAGCACTGGAAACACTCTCTCTCTCTCTCAACACAACTCTCTCAACACAACCTCGCATGGCCTTTGTTGACTAAATGTATCACACCGTTATCAGCATCATTCCACAACTCCCCCATCCCCAACGGAAATGACATTTACGTTTTCAATGTACACTGATTATCCTTTTCTTTCATCCTTTTTTTTAAGCTAGCAATTTTGGTGTCCTGTTTTTTTTATTTTTTCATGTTACCAATTTTGGTAGCATTATATTTGTGTTCACACATTTTACTTTGTACTGCTCCCCAATTATTACCAGAGATGGTTGTACAGCAAGTGTATATTTCCATGAACTGAATATCATATTTTGAAGTTGAAAAAACGATATACCCCCTTTTCGCGTAAAGAGAAACAGCATGGCATAACTGTCAAGTTGTTATATATATATATATATATATATATGTTCATATTTAAAGAAAAAAGAAAACATAGGAAGGATATTTCTTTTGCGTAATTGCTTTTTGAGGTTATTTAATAAAACGGCACAATTTTAGAAGCCTTTGAACATTGTTATAACGTCTTTGAAAATGAAAAAAAAACAATAAAAGAAAAGTAATTGAATACAAACCACATATTTATATGTATCCAAAGTAATGTCACTTGAAAGCCTACTTATTCGACTGACAGCAAAACTGCATTGCATTGTGTAATTGCACCATGGGATGTGGTGCATGTAAATGGTTTGCGTTACGGGGGGCAAAATAGACACACACACACACACACACACACACACACACACACACGTAGACACCCTATCCTGTCAAACACGACAGCGGGGAGTCGGATGAGAAAAATAAGAAAATATTTATTTTCAAGGGCATTGCATGTGGTCTCCGATGCCCAGCCTGTCTGACAGCTGTGCCCATCGTTGCACTTTTCTGCCGCACCCTCTATCCCCCCCCCCCCCCCCCCCCCCCCCCCCCACACACACACACACACCACAACGACTGTGGTCCAGAGAACTCCTCAAGGGGTACCCCGTGAATATCAATGTCATGCGCGTCACTCAAATGTCCGTTCAGTGTGTGTGTGTGTGTCTCTGTGAGTGTGTGTGTGTGTGTGTGAGTGTGTGTGTGTGTGTGTGTGTCTGTGAGTTTGTGTGTGTGTATGTGTCTCTGTGAGTGTGTGTGTGTGTGTGTGTGTCTCTGTGAGTGTGTATGTGTGTGTGTGAGAGAGTTTTTTTGTGAGGGAATCATTAAGATGTGCCATTAGTGGCATGGTGTGAGAGGAAGGGGTGACAGGAGGACAAACATCCCCCCCACTGGGGTGAGGCAATAGAGTTGTCGCGAGGAGCAATGTGGACATGAACGCCGGCCCCTATACCCTTCCTCTTCTCCTTGATGATGATGATACAGATGGTTCACCTTCCCTACAGTCACCAATCACTTTGTGGTGAATCGAAATAGTGAAAAAAGAATGAATACCAAAAAAACGTTTGTGCTAATATTTAACTTACATTTGATTATAAACTTGAATCAATAAGTATGTATGTATGTTTATTAAATGCTCAGTCATTTATTTACCTACATAAACAACAATTGTAAAATGCATAGTGTTGACATTCAACACCCGTGTGGAAAATGTCCAAAAGGATGCGGGCCAGCGGCCATTTTAGTTGACTATTACCTTCTTCTTCTGCAGTGTTTCTAAGGACACGCAGGCGGGACAACACTGTGATTGGTTGACTCTGCAAATTCACGCCAGTTCAATGTTTTGTTTTGACGTTAGCCCAGCCCAGCCTTGGTTTACTGCTTGCTGCTGCGGTTCCTGTCATGCTAACACGGTGCTTCACGCTGACAGAAGCCACCGCGGGTGAAGAACACCGTGACAACGGGCCTTACCAGGAACGCAACACTAATACCATGTTTGTTTGTTGTGTAGAACGCAACACTAATACCATGTTTGTTTGTTGTGTAGAACGCAACACTAATACCATGTTTGTTTGTTGTGTAGAACGCAACACTAACACCATGTTTGTTTGTTGTGTAGAACGCAACACTAATACCATGTTTGTTTGTTGTGTAGAACGCAACACTAATACCATGTTTGTAGTGTGTAGGCCATTAGCCATTCACTAGCTGCAGCTGCAGGGGTTTAGATCTGACCTATCAAATTAGCCGCTGCTTATCTCAGCGCGTGTTAAAACTGTATGTGTGGAACTTCAGCGGTCGTGTGCGAACAATAAGGTGTATTGTAGTGTTAAGGGTGTTTATTAACCAAAATGATGCCAGAGTCTCACCTCTCAAATTAGCTGCCGCTCATCACCACTAAAATTGAAGACGGGTATTATTTTTCGAGCTAAGAACGGTTGTTTACGAGTTGTATGACTTATTCTACTGGAATTATTTTACATTTTTGTTCAGAGAGGACATCGTGTTTTAGAGTTTGTTAGTTTTTCGCATGATGCAAAACCAAAAACTGAAAAGTGCGTGAACCGAAATGAACCTTTGTCTCGAACTGACTGCAACTGATGTAACTTCTTCTTCTTATCCGTCAAGCGGGCTTAGCTACTGCCCAGCGGACACCTAAGGCACAAATAAACACTTTATTTGATGCAAGTAGGGTTTATTAAAAAAAAAGAACTAAGAGTAAGAGACCTAAATATCCACCGCCTGACGATTTGTTTTTTTTCTCTTAAATCCTCCTGTGACTTCAAACAAAAAGAGCTCCCTCCAGCTATTATCAGGCTGATCTTTCTCTCTCCTCCAGACCAGATATTTTCCCAGTGGCCCAACCACTTTGTTCAGATTACTTTTGAAAACAAGAGTAGGCCAGTGTTCAGTGTTTTCTTTGCTTCGTCATGAACAATGATGTGGAAAGGTCTCTTCCAGAAATGGACTTTGACTCTTCCAGGGCCGAGGCACCTCAGGGCTTGTCATTGCTGTTGTTCCTAGCCAGGCAGTCGAGGTGTAGAGTTCTGCCGCGCAAACACATTCTTGAAAGTCTTCCAGGCCTCGCGGTTAATTTAAAAACCTGGGGCCCATTCTTATGTCACTTTGAAGAACATCACATGCGGTCGGTTTGTTCCGCGGTGTTGGTTGGTCGGTTGGTTGTGTGGGGGGGAGGGGAGGGGATGGGGGGGGAGGAGAGGGGAGGGGATGGGGGGAGGGGAGGGGAGGGAGGGGAGCTGGAGGGAAGGATGTTAGAATCTATCTCCGGCTGTTTCATGAGGGGACAAATGTGTTCGGCGAACGTGATCAAAGAAGACGGCCCTGTGAGGCTGATGCATCCTGATGTCACCAGGAGCAAATGAAGCGTGCAGAGGAAGTGCTTACATCGCACTAAAAAGCAGGTGCTTTAAGGTGAGACTTGACAAATACAAAATAAAATAAGAAATCTGGCAGACAGACACTTTCTGACTGGGACACGTTACAACTTTTTTGGACTCCGTATCACATATAACCTGCATGTTGGCCAGGAAGATAGAACAAAGCCAGAGAGGTTTTGCGGTTATCAAGCATCCCTGTGTCCTCACTCGTTGTTTTATCGGGTATCCAGGACGTCTTTAGTTTGTACTTTATTTTGTACAAACTTTAGCAGGAGTATTTGCGTAGCGTTTCCTGTGCTTTGAAGCACAGGCATCAGTGGAACGTAGTGACAAGTCCAAGCGCAGCAATTTATCTTGAAAGCCTTCAAGTGCGATCTCCGGCAAATCGTAGCTTACAAACGGTGTAGTTTTGTGAAACTGCGGAAGGGGGGGGAAGCTGATATCTGAAAATACAGCGATTCGTATTTGTCTTTTCTGTTGTGCTTCATTCAAACAACTGTTCCGTGTATAGGTTTAATAGTCTATTATTAAAACAATGAATAAGCAATGACCCATCTGACGGGAGGTAGCCCTGTAGTCCCGGAACGCTGTCGTGGAAGCATATCCATGCGAACAGGCAGTTTAAAAGTCCCATGCCACGCCGCACCAACATGGGTTTGCAATATACCAACAACAAAAAAGTCTGTTGGATCTGTATGTTCCAAATACATGGGGCCAATGGAGGGGGGGGGGGGGGGGGGGGGGGGGGGGGATGCGTGACATGTGTATGCGTTTTACATTAGATTCCCTGATCGAGGGATGACAGTTGTTGTACCTATTCAGGTATCTTTTGAAATTGCTACCCTGCAGCATCTACCTACCGGGAGCAGTTAGTACTCTGACTACAGGACCAGGGAGGGGTCAGCGGTGAAATTAAAGGCAGGAGTGTACAGTTTGTGTACAGAAGGCACAGGCCTATAGAAGGAGAGCAGATACATTGAGATTCAAGGGAAAACTAGGGTGACACACTCTCTCTCTCCCTTATTCTAGCGTTCTTATCACACGCAACCTTTCCTCCTCAGAGATGAGGGATGAATACTCATTATTATACTGGAAAATAAACTGTGTATGAGTGTGTGCATGTGAGTGCATGAGTGTGTGAGTGTTTGCAAGGCCATGAGTATAAGGGTGTGAGTGTCTATAGGGGTTTCTGTGTGTGTGTGTGTGTGTGTGTGTGTGTGTGTGTGTGTGTGTGTGTGCTTGCATGAGGGTAATTTTGTGCATGGGTGTGTGTGTGCGTGTGTGTGTGGCGTTGACTGTGTGTGTGGGTGTGTCTCCGTATGGCGTTGATAGTGTGTGTCTGTGTGTTGGTGTGTGTGTCTGTGTGGCATTGGTTGTGTGTCTGTGTGTTGGTATGTGTGTATGTGAGTGTGTCTGTGTGGCGTTGACTGTGTGTGTGGGTGTGTGTCTGTATGGCGTTGATAGTGTGTCTGTTTGTTGGTGTGTGTGTGAGTGTGTCTGTGTGGTGTTGATTGTGTGTGTCTGTGTGTTGGTCTGTGGGTGTGTGTTGGTGTGTGTGTGTCTGTGTGGCGTTGATTGTGTGTGTCTGTGTGTTGGTGTGTGTGTGTGTGTGTGTCTGTGTGTATGTACAGTGTGTGTAGCACGTGCGCGGCCCGTTAGCCAGAAAAAAGTGTTTAAGTGTGATGATAGCAGGGATGCTAAGCCCTCCCCCATCCTCTCTTCCTCCTCCTCCTCTTCCTCTGTGGAGAAGCAGCAGCAGATAAGATAAATTCCCATATATTCCGTATGGCTTTGAATCAGCCAAAATCCAACGGGATGGAAACACATTCAACCTGAATATAAAGCGGCGTTGTTATTATTCTATTGTACAACTAACGAGATGTGCACACACTGTGTGTGTGTGTGTGTGTGTGTGTGTCATGCGGGTGTGTTCGTGTTTAAGGAACCGATTACACACGTTAAATATGAAAAACAGTTTGATACGATTTTTTTATATGCAAAGACTTTGCAAAGAGTTAATTTTCTCCCCGTCATTTATTAATGATTCTTTTTTCTTCTTTGGTTTTTATTACTTAAGTGTATTGTATGCGTGAAACACAATAACTATTATGCCGCGCACTATACAATCTTTAACGTCCTTATACACGGCACACGATATATAATTATAAAACATATAATGGTATGGGAAATGAGAGCCAGGCTGATTAAAACATAAAAAGATAAACGTATGAAATGAGCGCAGATGCAGGCCAGGGCAAACGTCACGGTATCAGCATATGATTAAAGTTGTAATAGCCTTTCTTAATTAAAAAAAATGAACAAGGTTAGATATGATAGCGCTGGATTAGATAAAGCTTATTGCCTTTTGGGACTGGGTGGGGGGCAGGGGGCGACTTTCTGATTGAAGAAATTAGTGAGATGAAAAAAAAAGCATGGTGAAATATGAATAACCATCTCCCTCATAACAGACACACATTCATGTAGAAAATGGCCGGCGCCCTCTTGCATCGCATTGCTCATTGTTTGCTGTGCAGTAATGAGGACTTTTGAGAGAGAGAGAGAGAGAGAGAGAGAGAGAGAGAGAGACAGAGAGAGACAGAGAGAGAGAGAGAGACAGAGAGAGAGAGCAAATGGAGGAATCCGTGTCATCAGCCTGGCGTGATATTGGCTCTGCTCTCCAGCCCTCTCTCTTCCACTTGTTCCAGGTTTCATTCAGTTTGGTGTAAGAACAACACAAAAATAACCACTAAAGTCTCTCAATCCCCACCCTGCCCACACTTTTCGTTTGGACATGAATGAGAATTCATTTAATTGCGCCTGTCTTTTCTACGCAGGGTTGCAGGGTCCATGTTTATCAGCCACACGTTGTCTCCGTCTGTCTTTACTCGTGCACTTTCAGGGAGGAAAGTTCTTAAACTATCCGGGTGGGGGGGATCACTCGGAAGATCGATTATTTTTCTTTTTGGCGGGATATACAGAAGAAGCAAGGCAAAACCGTGTCGTTGTTTTTCGGTTTGTTTTTTTCAGCGAAGCGGAACTTTAAGGGCAGGATCAAATTGATTCGGAGAGCCGGAGACAAACGAAACTGCGTGCGCCAGGGTCCCAGTTGACTGCCTACTGTCCACAGTGACTGACGGGGATTGCTTTGATTGGAGTACATTTCATTCCAGGAGAACCTAGTCCCACAAGTCAGACTTTATATGCATGTCTAAAGTCAGATATTAGAATATCTCGTTAACGAAACAAGGAACAAGGCGTAACCCCGCCCCTCGCCGTTTCTGCTTTCCAGCCCGGGCTCTGTGCCGTCTCCCCCCAGTCTCACTGTGCCGTCTCCCCCCCAGTCTCGCTGTGCCGTCTCCCCCCCAGTCTCACTGTGCCGTCTCCCCCCCAGTCTCGCTGTGCCGTCTCCCCCCAGTCTCGCTGTGCCGTCTCCCCCCAGTCTCGCTGTGCCGTCTCCCCCCAGTCTCGCTGTGCCGTCTCCCCCCAGTCTCGCTGTGCCGTCTCCCCCCAGTCTCGCTGTGCCGTCTCCCCCCCAGACGTTCTGCTTTCATGTAGTAGGATAGCTGGATCCCAGATAGCAGGAAAAGGAATCCCCAACACCATGTGTACATGTGGATTGCTTTAGCTGACTCCCTCTCTAGGTTTAACACACGCTATCGCAGGCATCGCCTCGGATTGGCTGACATGGTGACCCGGTCACCGGCTAATCAAGCCTTGATGTGACACACCTGTCCTCTTCTTATTGACCCTGAATCGAAGGGGGAGTTTCAAGGGGGAAGCATATAGGAGTTGAGGCATCTTTACCAGGACTCCTTTGGGTAGACTGCAGACTGTGGTTGTTCGAACCAAGATCTTTTGGGCTGGGACCCCAACCCACTAGACCAATCCGACAGACTAGTAGTCCAAAGTAACTTACATTGACTGATTTTATGAATGAGCAGGTAGGGAGTAAGGAAACCCAGAACCTTACAGAGTCAGACACATGACTGGGCCACTGGTTAAGTACCTACAGCGCAAAACACTGTTCTGCAATCTGTTCATGTCTCGACACTATATTATGAAAACACGCTGGCTGGAACCAAATACAGCCCTGTCGTAAATCAATTTTGGAGTCGGGATTGTTATGTTTAATAAATAAGTCGGTCATAAACCAAATTCCCTAATAACTCACGCCTGTGTTTATGCGAATTATGTAATCTTTGCCTGCTCTGCTTATCCTTTGACGATATAGCGTCGGCCCGGGGGGATGGGAGTAAGTGTTAAGATTCCAGAGCCAGATGCTCTCTCTGCACCTTAACACACCACTGTCCACGGGGGGATGAGTACAGTTTACTCCCCGATGTGGTGGTGACGTTATCGGCCAAGCACAACAAAACAATGACAGCTCAGAGTGCTGCATTAAGTTGAGCACGTCGTTTCCTGCCATTGTGATAAGGACGCATTCGCATTG
>JACYXH010000537.1:70000-170000 GCA_026745465.1 Lota lota
GGATTAGGGGTTAACCAGTATTTTTTGAAAAGACAATGAAAATATGGTTTGTTTCCTGTTTAGGAACAATTTTGGGAATTTCAAAACAAATCACTTAATATTTTTATGGAAACATTACAATTCTGAAGCAGCGTCAGTTATTAAAAATATATATATATCCTGAAGAGGGGGAGGGGGGGTTCCTTGGAACACATCCCAGCCTCTCTCTGGTTTGACCCTTGAACCCTTTGACCCTATGAAGGTGATAGTAGTCAGAACATTATCACAGCAGGTTTCATCCTTTAAGTGTTCACTCCGTTAAAGGCGTAAAGTTGTGGAGCCTGTGGTAGGTAGATGGGAGGTTAGGGGTGGTGGCTGTTCTGTTAACAGACACTCCCCCCCACCGTTTGTAACCTGGAGGACGCTTATCTCTCCCCGTGGTTCCACGTGATCGGCCACTGTAGTGGGAGATCTGCCAGCTGAGAAATCGATCCCTTAACGAAGCCACACAGCTGTGCAATCGTAGTGTGTCGTTGCGCAACGACCGGCACACGCACAAAAACACAAACACACAAACATGGGGTCAAAAAAATGAAAAAGACGAGCAATTCTAATCCGGGTATAAATAAAGGATGTAGTTAGTGTGAGAAGGTTGGCCTGAAATGGCCAGAAGAGCAGGGATGTATTTCACTGATGCTCCGGGCTTCATTTGTGTGTACCTTTTACGTTTACAAGACTAAACCTGTTAAGGGACGCTAGGCACAGCCCCACAAGCGTTTCTTTCTCTCTTTTTTCCCCGTGTTTTTCTTGGTTTTTCTTGGGGCTCTTGTAAATAAGCACTTAAGGAAATGACAAACGACCTTTGGATTTAGTGGCACTCCTGCACGGTTCAGAACAGCAGTGTTTCAAAGCTATGAATGAGGTAGCGCTCTCTGCCACGCTATCTTTCTACATGCTGTCATATTTTTGATGTCGTTGTTGCGCTTCACCTGAGGTGTCAGACAGTTTCGCTACCCGCTCACAACAACAACAACAACAGCAGCGCTAGCTAGCTAGCTAGCCCGACGAGATATGCGCCTCCAAATATCATGTGGACGGGACAGCCTTTCCCTATCACGCTCCTCTAGATAGCGGTTTGTTTGCTCTCGTTGGAATGATGCACTCAAGAAAGTGCAGTGTGTACTCTGAGATAATGCATTGTAAACTTCAAAATGAATTCCCAGGCCCCAATAACAATAACAAAAAAACTGCCAAAATGTTATTTAATGAGTTCCGGGCGGGACACAGCGTTTTAGTACAGAGAAAGTAGAGGCTTATAGTTGTGTAGATGACGGTAACGGATCTCTGAAATTGGAGTCTATTGTTGTGTAGCCTACACGTAACAAAAAGGTTCATAAAACAACCAAATGCCTTGTTGCGTATTCCTATAAACAGTTACACTACTTTCTGACATTCACATGTCACTTAACAGACACTTTTATCCAAAGCATCGTAGTAGTGAAGAAACCATAAAACCAATATTGTAGTAATTACAGAAAAATGAAAGGGCAGAGCATCAGAAAGACGAAAAACAGCTTGCCTATCGTTGTTTTCATGTTGCTCTTATTTTGAGCAGAATTGTCATTTCCACTGCCTCTGTCATTCTCTGTCATTTTTGCTCTTCTGGACTTGCATAACCCATTTGTCTCTCTGACCATCATTTTATCACTCTCTCTCTACCTCGCCTCACTACACGGCCACCAATCAAACGGTCAAGAGTGGCCAGCCTGAACTGACTGCCACATAACCATCGCAGGAAATAATCTCTTCCGAAAACCGGTACAACCCTGCCAGCCAATTAAACACTTTCCTCGCCCGTTCGCCTCCAACACTGTCAGTTCCCCCTTCCTGTGTATGCACAAATTATTTCCTTCCTCCTCTACTGGTCTCCAGCATCACCACCACCACCACCACCACCACCACAGTGCGTCTTTACACACGTTGCAGCAGATCATCTGCACACGCCTCCCCTCCTAACTCAACCCACTTCCACCACCCCAGCACGCTAAGTCCAAACTCACTCATTAGCGGTGAAAAGTCCTGTAACGTTTTACAACACTTCGGACACGGCTCCCGGGCTTGGCGGTACAGTAGCCAGGGGAGGGGTGTGTAAATAGTAGCACTCTGCTTTGATAGGGATAACATATTAAACTGTAGGAAGTGTTTGGGGTTTGGCTGGGTGTAACACTAGAACAAACATCGCGACATCCTTGGTGGATTAATTAGCGGGGTTGAATCAGGAAGCATGTGATTTAAACGCTACCTGCTGACTACATGCTATGCCAAAACAGTTTCACAGCAGTCATTTTTATTGTATTTGTCTTTACCTTAGGATGAAGTTAAGGTCGTGCAAACTACCTTTCAACAGCCTTTAGAATCTCACACTGTTGTCTGAGTCCCAAACCACACTCTCAAAGGTTTTGGCTTTTCCTTTAAAAGAAAGGTGCCCTGATCGGGTTAGGTTGTGCTTAAGGGTAGCCTACAGGACATACCATCCCAGCGTAGAGAGCCTGAAGTCAGGTCCCAACTTTTTCAGTACACAGGGGTGGAATTGAAGTAGGCAACATCTTCGAATACTCTCTCACAGAGAGAGTGTTCGCCCCCAAACTATGTCCTCTGACATCATCCGAAGGGCCCTGCAACCGCTGCTGGTGTAAGCTTAACGCAAGGTGTGGAAACAAGCAGAAGTGCTGATGGGAATGGGGAAGAGAGCTCAAAACTGAAGAGGTGAAAGCATTGTAACGTGAAGCGTACTGTCCTTTTAGTTTGTTTCTTTGTCGGTAAAATTTTACATTGAGTAAAACAATACTTACTTTTGCTTTATTTGTGTTTATTAAATTATTTTCTTGACATAGCTGATAAACAAATGCATCTCTTAATATGCCTGCAAGCTGGTTGAAGGCATGTTAGCTGGTAGAAACGGCAGAATCTGTTTAACTGTGGGGTCAATATCAGACGCTTCATTACAAAGCAATGCACTCGGTGAATTCAGATACAGGTTGGTTTTTGGAGCAGGTGGGGGGTTAGGGTTATCTGGCTGAAGGATGTTAGTTGTCGGACAAAGGGAATCTATCCGAGGACCTTTTTGCTGGGAGACACACTGAATTAAATTGCGTATATATATATATATATATATTTTAAAAAAATTATACACATTAAAAAAAATAATATATATATATATATATATATATATATATATATATATTTAAAAAAAATTATACACATAAAAAAATATATATATATATATATATATATATATATATAAATATATTAAAAAAATATATACACATTTAAAAAAAAATATATATATATAAATATATATATATATATATATTTAAAAAAAATTATACACATTTAAAAAAAATATATATATATAAAAAAAAAGTATACACATTTAAAAAAAAATCTATATATATATATAAATATATATATATATATATATATAAATATATATATAATTTTTTATATACACATTAAAAAAAATATATATATATATATATTTAAAAAAAATGTGTATAAAAATTACTAAGATTATATATATATATATAATGTGTATAAAAATTACTAAGAACATATATATATGTTCTTAGTCATTTTATACACATTTTTCCAAAGATATATATGCTGTATACAGCAATACACAATTATATTAACACAATCCTTACATAAAAAATAGATAGATCCTTATACAAAAAATAGATACACACCAAAAACACACACACACACACACACACACACACACATACACACTTCCAGTCCTGGTTATTTTTTTTCACAATATTATATTTCATGGAGTGCTTTTTCTTTCTTTCGGAAAAAAGTGTGAAAATTGGGGCTGTGGGCATAGCACAGCGAGCGGCGTCCCTCGTCCGAGATGCATTAACAGGTCTGTGTGAGTCACCAAACGAGGAACATCAAGTACAAGAACACACTGTCATCTTTTGATTACTTGCCTCGTCGGCCTCCATTTTGTCATTCCACACGGCATTAGCTCCACTCGAAAAAACTAAAAGAAAGAAATAAGTAATAAACACCAGCTTGTCCTCAAAACTTGAAAGCCCAGGGGATTATGTCTTCAAAACCTTTTGATGCAATTTTCTTTTTACACACATTTATATATATATATATATATATATATATATATATATATATATATATATATATATGTATATATATATATATATATATATATACATATACACAGTGGGGGGTCCACCCTACCTAATTCACCAGTGATATACCAGTGATCTTACACAAACTTAATACCAGTGTCGGCCCAAGTCAGCCATGTTGGTGCGAGGGAGCAGATTTCTGCTCGCCCCCCAGGGGAAGAGCATGACGATGTCTGTCCCCGTTTCTAAAATAAGACCTTCATTTGAAGAAAACAGGTGTACAATTAAATATTTTTGCCATTCTCCGCCAACGAATTTGCGAATGTTCTCCTCTGCGCCAAAGCGGAAAAGGCACTTTGACGTCACGACGAAGGGACGCCCGCAATGAGGTGTCTGGATGTGTGCAGCTGCATCGGATGATGACCGAGTTCGAGAGAATGTAATCTCTTCCCCCCCCCCCCCCAGAATGTCCTGGTGAAGATAGGCAGCACGAGGATCAGGGGCACCAAAAAGGTACGTCGTTTTTGGTGCCTGCTAAAGGACACGGAGAGCGTAGAAGGGATAGAGGGTGTAACAGGATAATGGCGGAAAGGAAATACTTTTGAAGCCTGGTTATTCTTTAACAAAGGTAACTGCTGCGCTGAAACGGGTGTTTCCTTCCATACTCTGTGCTTCAGTCAGATGAAAGATGGATGCCCTTTCTTCTCGCCCGTTCCCATCTAACGGCCTCTCCGGGATGCCGCGATGAAAGACCAGAGACAGCCGGCTTGACGAGCCGACTTGCGATTTGATTCATGAATTTCCGTTTGTGCCACACATGAAAGTTGCACAGCGGCACACTTTTACTGCTATTTCAAACCCTGTGACTGCTTCCTCCTTTACAATCATATGAAAAAATGGTGGGGGAGGATAGCATATTGGCTATAGCTTGTGTGTATAATTCCCAATGTCGGCAGCTTCAATCTACTTATAGTTGATTGATGAGCAAGATGTGCAACCCCCTATCTCGTCCTTTAAGGGTTCCTATTTTACCACAAGGTGTGACATTGATTTGCCGTTACAAGCCATTTCAAAATCTACCCATTGGTGACATCACAAGTGAGAGTCCACCCAGAAAGACTGGTAGGTCAGCCCACCAGTTGGTACAGTCCAGTGGATTGGCTGTGGTTTGATGGTGAAATAGGGGCCTTTTGATGATCTCTACCTGCGTCTGTTCTTCTGGTAAATCTGCTGGCATAAAAGCCATCTCCTACATGAATACATGACACACGAGTGACAAGATATTATGTCCAGCCAGAAAGGAGTTTGGGTGACTGGTGTTTACATTCTAGAGGATGGACTACAAATTAGGAACATCCTGCACATTTTATTTGAATTTCCTGCCAAATATTGTTCTCCATTTACAAAAGAGGTTCCCGGTCTCTGTGGCTCGATGGCTTGGGGGCCAGTAAAAAGTCACATCAGTACAGTACAGGACAGTAAATCTTTGGACTCAATGTCGGCAAGTGCTAACAAACATGATATATATAAATAAATGAACTCAGATAGTGTTGTATGGAGATGGCTGTCAACAGGGGACTGGGTTCGTCCTATTTGAGGGGTTTGTTTTAGTTCAAACAAATGATTTAACATAGCTAGTCACAAAAGTGTATGGTTTTATGTTGAGTATGTGATACCATACGCTGAGTATTATAACTTGGAGTGAGGGCCAGGTAACATTGTCTTGGGGCCAGTATGTTTTGGACTCGCCGGGCCGCTGGAAACGTTTTTTAACATTGAACCCTGCATTGGGATCCACTTTTGGCAAAGCGCACTCTCAATGGTTTCAAAGACGAGTTCTGCCCATACAAACACGAGCAGGAAACTAAAATGTAGGGGACATTTTCTTTAGAACAGAAAACAGTGTTTCAGCAGTCTCCAAAGCGGTTAGAATTTGCTACAAATCATAATGGTTGAATGGGTTGAAAAGCACAAACGGGATATTTACTTTGGACGAAAATCCAATCAAACTGAATATTTATCACAATCTTTGGAATCAGACAAACCCTTCGAGATTGGGGCTGAAAAATAGATTCTTTCTTGCAAAATGACAATTTTCTTTACAAGAAAACCCATTCTCTTCCCAACTACTCCTATATATTTGAACAGTGTTTTTGATGCCCACTGTGCACGTTATTGAAATATCAATACAACAGCCTTTTTTGTCTGATGAAGACAAATTCCCACAAGTCAAGTTTGCCACCAGAGTGCCTGTCCTGGCGCATGTGTGTGTGTTGTGTTGTGTGTTACGTGTGTGCATGCGTGTGGTGTGTTGTGTGCGTAGGTGTGCATGCGTGTGCTGTGTTGTGTGTTGCAAGCGTGTGTGCGTAGGTGTGCATGTGTGTGTTGTGTTGTGTGCGTAGGTGTGCATTTGTGTGTTGTGTTGTGCGCATAGGTGTGCATGTGTGTGTGTTGTGTTGTGTGTTACGTGTGTGCATGCGTGTGGTGTGTTGTGTGCGTAGGTGTGCATGTGTGTGTTGTGTTGTGCGCATAGGTGTGCATGTGTGTGTGTTGTGTTAAGTGTGTTACGTGTGTGCATGCGTGTGGTGTGTTGTGTGCGTAGGTGTGCATGTGTGTGTTGTGTTGTGCGCGTAGGTGTGCATGTGTGTGTCGGCAGACAGATGTCTCTTCTCTTTCCCCGGGACGCTGGAAACGAGACACAAGGTTCAACGTGAGAGCGAAGAAACTCGAGCGAGCTTAAGAGGCTTGTGTTTCTCTCCTCATGTCCGAGAGAGAGAGGATCAAAACAAAAGACTAAATATATACGGCGTCGCTCCGTGTGTATGTGTGCGCGCTCGTGCGTGTGCGTGTGCGTGTGTGTGCATGCGTCTGAGTGTGTGTGTGTGTGTGTGTGCATGCGTGCGTGCGTGCGTGTGTGTGTGGGTGCGAGCACGCACGCACGGTTAAAGTAGACGGATTAAAGAGACGTTTTTATGGTCCACAGTCTATCTGTGTTTATTTAAACATCGGTATCTGTACTTTGTGAAACGTGGACAGTGTACCTCAAGCAAGCAGGAAAATGGGGTGGTTAAAAAAATAAACAGGGCACTTCTAGTGGCCCTGTTTCATAGTGTAATGGGCACATTTTCCAACGCATTGCTTTAAAGGGCAGAAAACAAGAGGGAAAATATAAATATATCCTACCTGTAATTGGGGTCTGTCAGGGTGATGTACAACTCCGGGTGTCCTACCTAGCTAAAAGGAAAATGACCCGATGTTCCCGGTTCACATTTCATCAACTGAACACACCCAGATAACTTCTATCTGTAGCTCATTCCCCTTTCATAGCCATCACAAAAACCGCGCAGATTTCATTTCAGAAGGGGTGTCCCCGTTTTCAACTCATGTATATGCCGTGTCTATAGGCCTCCCATTAAAAAGGGTCACTTTGACCGCAGGAAGTAAGTGACAAATAGAATAGCCCTGGACTAACTGCTTCGTGACGCAATCAGTCCGGATCCCGCTTCATTCAGCAGCTAGCATGAGACAGCTAGCATGAGACAGCTAGCATGAGACAGCTAGCATGAGACAGCTAACAAGAGA
Source organism: Lota lota (assembly GCA_026745465.1). NCBI lineage: Eukaryota > Metazoa > Chordata > Actinopteri > Gadiformes > Lotidae > Lota > Lota lota. The sequence goes on from JACYXH010000537.1 coordinate 77,713, forward strand.
CAGAAAGCATGAGACAGCTAGCATGAGACAGCAAGCATGAGACAGCTAGCATGAGACAGCTAGCATGAGACAGCTAGCATGAGACAGCAAGCATGAGACAGCAAGCATGAGACAGCTAGCATGAGACAGCAAGCAAGAGACAGCAAGCATGAGACAGCTAGCATGAGACAGCTAGCATGAGACAGCAAGCATGAGTTGAGATGACGGTAAACAACCGGGGCGGACAAAAAAAGACCACACCCAAATGAGACTACCCCGTTATAGAATGGGTTTGATAGAACGATAACTCAACACGAGTTATATACAACTGTTTCTATGGTAACGTGACACGTCGAGATTCCATAGTGCACACTGCTCTGCGTAGAGATGACGCCCCTGTAGGTTTCAGCCCCTCAACTTCAATTTACTGTTTAGAAAGATGTGGCGGACACTTCTCTAAAGCGATGGGGTTAGAGGGCATCTTAGCTCAAAGATGCCTACAGGAAGTCTGTGGACATTGGGGATCAAACCCAGAACCATTCAGCTTGTAGTCACTATCCTGCTCCATCACTACGCTCGTGTTGAGTTTATCCCACGCGTGTCAGCACCAGATCTTTATTTAAAGTGGGCTTTCCGTCTGGTGAATGTACACAAGACACTGGGCGTTAAGAGTTAAGACATTCATCTTTCGAGAGTTTACGAGCAAGGATAGCCTGTGTGTCTTTCTTTATGTAAAACATGACTCTGAACTTGCAATCAGGGTTGCAATGACACACACAGAGGGAGATATACGTTAAAAAAACCGGGACGCAGAATACATCTGCACTCCATTATAACCTCAACAAGCGACCAGCCTCATCACTGTCCCTATTAGCATTAACATATGCATGTTTTCACCTCAGCGGAGGGAAAATGAGCCCGGCCTGGAGGACATGCGCGTGTCCTGGGGACTTTGAATAACTCAAAACGCTAAAAATAAGACATCGTTGTGGGGATTGGTGGGGAGCGAAGTCTTCGCAGGCAGAGGTGAACAAATACCTAATCCTCCGCCCGCAGTCATTCAGCCGGGGCCCGGGGCCCGCCCGTGGACACGTTTTGCCCGGCGTAGCTACCGCGACCTCAGGCTTTCCCGTTCCTCCTCCTCCTAATCCAGTTGTGCTCATCACTCCTTTTTAAAATGTTCAAAAATTCAACCGTCCAACCGCAGCAACGGAGAAAAAGCACCGTGGTCCCGCTGTGCCCAGGACGGGTCCGCGGTCTACTCTCCAGGAAGCGCCTCCGCTGAACTCTGCCACCCACAAAGGCTTTGTGTGTCAAACCCTTAAGGATTAAGGATGTACATTTGCTGTCTACCTTCTTTTTTTCCCTTTTTTTTTCCTTTTTTTTCCTTTTTTTCCCCTTTTTTTCCTTTCTTTTTCAAACGGCCATCATTCGAGTTCCCTCTTCCGTGATGGACGCGCTGTGTAAAGAGCTTGGGTTTCCTCTCCCCTTTTCTCTCTTGGCAGCTAAGTCGCCAGGCCACCTCTCACAGCCGTTCCCAAGACCAAGGTCACACTGCCATATGTAAATGTGCTGAGTGTTCTCTCTCTGTCGGTGATTGATTACACTTGCCTGGCTCTCAGGTCCCAATTAAGTTCCCCCTAGACGGCAAAGCCTGTCGATCTGGCACTCAACTAGAGGGGCCTCAGCAAATACGTTAAAGTCACACACTGCCTTCTGATAGACTAACTGAGTCCATTATTTTCTTTTCACCTCTCTTGCGGCACTGGCATATTTATGATTATTTCCTACGCTTTTAATTGACATTTCTAAATCATCGTATTTTATTGGTTTTTTATTGATTCCCGAGTCCTTTAAATGGCTTTGGGATGTGATTTCTGTCAATGCTAAGCACTCTCAACAGTATTTGTGCTTCAAGGGAGCTAAATAAAACAAACTGGCCATGGCTTGTCAGTTGACTAGGCCCGGTAATTGGATGTATGTTCCAGGTGCGCCGTTTCCCATTTATTTAATTAAGATTGAGAACAAAGACAGCCGTATTGAGACGGTATTTTAAGTGGGCTAGCAGTAGTCACATAACGACAACAGTACAAAGAATACAGTGTTTATGTCCCTATTTGTTATTAAATCTAAACCGGGCAGCTCAGAACATGGGCTATTAATAGGAGATGGTGCTTACAGTCATTTCATAAGTTGATTTGACGGCTTTGACGGTAAAAAGCCGTCAAATCAAATAACATAATATGCTGTGTGTTGCCTACGTTCTCCCGATGCATTCACTCTAATTAGAACAGAAGGGATTGATGCTGCAAATGTCCAATCCTTCTATATCTTCTTCTTCGAGAGAGAGAGACACACACACACACACTAAGCTGTTCTTCACCAACGTAAAGGAAATTAGAGGACAGGGTTGGCTAGTTCATCTCTGTGCGCCCATTTTCTAAATATATTGAATCAGTCCCAGCCTCGCTCATTTATTCAACAGATATCGAGCTCTCTTTCTCTTCTCCTAACTGTAGTTCGGTAAACAAAGGACACACAGTCTTTATCCAGTCCTGACCTGGGCATCAGACGGGGGGGGGGGGGGGGGGGGGGGGGGGGGGGTAATCCTGGGAGCTTTAAGTGAAAGTGAAAACAGATAGTGAGCCGTATTGTGCCTGCATAATGTGCACACAATGCTGGGATTTGGAGTCCTTTTTAAAAATAGATTCACGGATGCGAGGTTGTGTGAGACAGAGCCAAGCACGTTCGCTTGGCTTGCCGAGGCTCCAACACCTTAACCAAGTGGTAGCCGTCGGGGACAATAACGTGAATAACGGCGATATTAACTTAAAGCTTTCAGAAATACATCCAAGTATGTATTTTCTGGAGGATTTTGAATAATCGTGTGTCGTAACGATGTCATTATGGCATGACGTGTTGGCATTTGATGCGTTGTTTTCTTTGTCATTTTGAGCATTGGCGATCGGGGACGGATTCTTCGTAAATATGCAAATTGATAGCAAACTTGAGGGATGCTACCATGGTTACCAGCGAATTGATAGTGAACTGACGAGAGGGGAGGGTTGGCGGAATAACTGATGGCAAACTGGTGGAAAGGTTAAGGACCGGGGGGCACGGGCAAGCCGTCCACACAGCAGGGGTGGCAATTAAAGAGTTTCTCCACCAACTTTTCCTCCTCCTACGAGGGTAACAAGGCTCAGCGAGAACACAGTTTGAACACAGTTTGAATACAGTTTTGAGTTGAAGTCCTGAAGGGAAAAAGTGCATGTATGCGTGACTACATTCGATTACTTTAGATCAGATTCGATTAAATACCATTTCCCATCCGGGATTAATAAAGTACTATATTATTTTCATTCCACTTAGTCAGGTTAGACTTGACTAGATTAGTTTAGATTGGGTAAAATAAGGGTTGACTGGATTAGTTTAGATTCATTATATTACACTGGATTAAATTTGATTTGATCCAATTATATGAGTTTAGAATATATTTGATTAGATTTGGTTAGATTTGTCTGGATTTGGTTAGATTTATTTCGAAAATATTAAATAACATAAGATTAGGATGGATAAATGGAGAACAAAGTGGTATATGGAAGTATGGAAAAAAAATCAACCATATAAAACGGTATGAAAAATGGCCAAATCTACAACACATATCAGTACTTTGTGCAGCAAAATAAAACCTAGTTCAACCGTCAATCCGAGGGTTCTGGGCTGGTGTTATGGGATTTATAAATTGGATCTTTACGACCAATGGTCAGAGAAGACTATAAAAGCTCTCCTGTTTCAGAGCAGGAGTCAACTCAGATTAAAGAGGGCATGGAAAATGAAACAAACCCAAGTCACGCAACCTGGCCGTGACCTGCGTCCTTCTTCCTCAAGAAATGCTTCACAATTTCTTCTGTTTTTTTCGGTCCTCACCTGGCACTCCGGCACGGAGACAGAGAGAGAAATCTGAGGCCAAATGGTACCGCTATGTGTCGGGTCGCGGGCAGACGGGCTGTCCGGGAACACAAGACAACTCCCTGCCTCCGTCTGTGTCTTTTTCAGACTGCAAGGCTCCACTCTGCACTTAACGGATCTTGTTTACACAGAGCGCTACGGATTTATAGCCCTGCCATCATGGCTGTTTGACAACGGCACCAGCACACACACACACACACACACACACACCACACACACACACACAAATACACACACACACACACACACACAGCCACGCGCGTTCAAGTGCGTGCGTACACACATACACACACACACACACACACACACACACACACACACACACACCTCTCTCTTTCTAGATAGATATGGAAAGATACAGATCTATTGATATGTAAAGACAGGTACAGATAGACAGACACACATATGCATACACACATAGAACATCTCTCTCTCGATCGATCGATCGATATAGACAGATACAGAGCCCTAGATAGATAGACAAGACACTCATCGCCTCTCTCTATTTAGAGATATGCAGAAAGAGATACACACACACGTATGCACACACATACACACACATCTACTCACACCTAATACCACTCTCCTCTCTATACTCTCTATAGATACGTAGGTCGACAGATGGATCAGGCAGAAGGACAGACAGAATACAAATCATGCACCCCCCACCCACATACACACACAAACACATGCTCTCAACTTCTCTCCATCTCTCTCACTGTATTGGAGATATAGGATACAAGACACACACACACACACACACACACCAACCATAACAATGTCGTTTGTGCTTGTTAGACCCTGTGTGGACTTGAAATGTGACGCGACGCTGCTGAACAGAAGTCACTGTCTTTGAGTGCATACTGATGCACACACACAGGGAGAGAGAGAGAGAGAGAGAGAGAGAGAGAGAGAGAGAGAGAGAGAGAGAGAGAGAGAGAGAGAGAGAGAGAGAGAGAGAGAGAGAGAGAGAGAGAGACAGACAGACAGACAGACACAGAGAGACAGAGAGAGACAGACAGACAGAGAGAGACAGAGAGAGAGAGACACACAGACAGACACAGAGAGACAGAGAGAGACACAGACAGACACAGAGAGACAGAGAGAGACACAGACAGACACAGAGAGACACAGAGAGAAAACAAGAGAGAGGGAGAGAGAGATGGAGCACTGACTCACATAGGCCATTTGTTTAGGAGGAGAAGGAGGTGGTGGAGGAGGTGGAGGAGGTGGTGGAGGAGGTGGAGGATTGGGGGAGAGGGTGGTTGTGGATGAAGGGGTTGGAGGAGGAGAGGAGGAAGGGGAAAGGGTGAAGGTTGGGGAAGGGGAAGGGGTTTAAGGAGGTGGGGGGAGTGGAGGAGGTGGTGGAGAAGGTGGAGGAGTACATAAGGTGGGGTTGGATACATGGCAAGGGGTTGTAGGAGGAGGAGTTGGGTGGATGAGCAGGAGGTGGGGTCGGGGATGAGGAGATGGCGGAGGAGGAGGTGGAGGGGGTATGGCTACACGGTGTGTGTAGGGGTGGTGCAACAGACGACAGAACAGCGTGTGAGCAGTGTGTATCTCTCGGGCGGAGGGGCTTTAACATCTCGGTCAGGACGCACGTACAAATGAAATGGTGGGACAGACGACACAAAGCACAGGTACTGGTACACACGCACGCACGCACGTACACACACACACACACACACCCAAAAGACACTCACAAAACACACACACACACAAACACAAGACACAAACATGAAACACACAGGCACGCACACACAAGACATGCTAATAAAACACACACACACACAAACACGCCCACAAATGCACACACAGACACACACACATTTTATAAATGCTAATATACGCACACAAACAAACACACACATTTAATACACACTAACACACACACGGACACACACACACACATAAGCAATGATCTCAACAGCGAACAACGTGTTGATAAACACAGCTTCATAATAGCTTAATGTATAACAAAGTTCTCATATTCATGGTCCGGGGTTTCTTTTGTTATGCTTGGCATAACAACCCTGTCGTCATGTTGGTAACCGAGGCCCAATAGTGTGTGTGTGTCTCTGTCTGTACACTATGTTTCCATGTGCATGGTCACGTATGATGTGGTATGTTTTTCAGTGTTCGAGGCCACATTCCTCGGTCCAGGTGACTTTGTTACGTAAGCATTCCTTTCTGTGTGTGTGTGTGTGTGTGTGTGTGTGTGTGTGTTCCCTCTAAGTCACTGACACCTCTGTATTTAAGTGTGTTATGAGGCTCTGTCTGCTCCCACAACATACCACAACAACCACACACACACACACCACAACACACTCACACACATCCCAACACACACACCACAACACACACACACGCCACAACACACCATAACACACGCACCACAACACGCAAAACGTAGCAAAACACACACAATACCAACACACACACCACACAACAAACACCACAACACACACACACACACACACACACACACACACACACACCAGCATAGCCTAAAGTAAGAGTAAAGAAACAAAAGGTGATCAAACTACAAGTCTCTGTAGAGGTCTCTCTCTCTGTTCTCTCTCTCTCCCTCTGGTCTCTTTTATACCTCAGTGGGAAGCACTAGTGTCCCGGACCATTCGATTTATAAAGCACACAAACAAACACACACGCTCCGCTACTCTGTGCTGTAAGGAACAGGCCTGTCTCGTTGTCTTGGTGGTTTCCCTGATATTCACAGCACGACGAGACTACTTGGAAAGCAGCGCCAGACATCAATAAACGCACGCATGTTTTCAGGTACGCCTTCGATCATTTGTTTCAGACTTGATCGCCGACTCAAACATCCAAAATGTGGCAAGTCAATAACAATCCTCTGATGACGCCAAGGCCGCCGTTGGATGAGCCGTGTTGTTTATCTTTCGCTTTTTCTCGCCTGAAAGGATTCTTCCACTGAAATGCATTTTCTTCACAAAGAGTTCATGTTGTTGTCAGCAGAACGTGGGATTTGCCACACTGTTGTTTTAAGCCTCTCAGGCCAGGAGAAGCACAATTGACGGTTTACTGCACAATCTGAATTGGACTTACCACCTCTAAATATAGATTTGTTTCCAGGGCTAATAAATGCCAAATAAACTCAGTGGAAATGTGCTGAAGTGCTTGTTTACGCAGGAGAGCGTCTCACAAACGAATACTTGAAGTGTCCGCACACTTGGCATTGATTTGTACATGCTGAATAATGAATAGCACTGCTAGTTCTGTGTTTGAGTGCACAAACTTCACACCCAGCCAGTGGAATTCAGGAACCATAAGCCGGCATATGAACATATGTTATTTGTTATTCATTATGTACCCATTTTGTGTTTTCCTGTTTGGTAATATGAGTGAAAAAGCAATTGACATGCATTCATGTCAATCTGACCAAACCATCCAGGATCCATACCTCACTGTTACCAGCGTCCTCTGATGGTTCGGCTTGTTGCACTCCCTGCTGAAAGGTTCTGTGTTCTCACCCCAATGTCCACAGCCTACCTGTAGGCATCCTTGAGCAAGATGCCCCCTAACCCCTAACCCCTAACCCCTACCCACGCCTTAAAAGCGTCTGCTAAACTGCAGTAAACAAAAAACTCAAGAGAAATAGTTAAAAAAGTTAAGCTAAGGGCGTTAGATAGAGTGTGTTACTGGGCGTACATGAACTGTACAACAGCGAGGCCCCGGGCGTAATAAGGAAACGTGACTTCACCCAACAACCACATCAGCAGGCCAATAACTTCACAGCAGGCTAAAGATAACAGAACGACCGCATGGCTTCTGCCAAGCGCCGCACATCTCGCCCAGCCAAACCCCTGCCAATGATAACAGTCCATGCCCAGATCATGCGTGAGATTTAACCTGCCACAACAGAAAAGAGTCCAATCGAGTTTCAGCAATCTGTTTCATGGCAAACATGCAATGGTCTGCGTAATAGAATACAATGGAATTTCAGCGAGATAATACATTATAAAAGATAATAAAATAAACAGTGCGGGATTTTATCCTGCAGAATAGAATAGAATAAAATAGAGAACAATCAAAACAGAGTAGACTAGGTTCATATTTCACGCACACACACACACACACACACATACACACACACACACACACATACACACACACACACACACACACACACACTACACAAAACAGTGACTTTGCATCCACCCTGGCTTAAATATGCAAGAGGCGCACTCCCTGCTCAAATCAAATTGTCCTCGCCGCCGAAGATACAACAATCAGTGCATGAAATTTACCAGAGCCCCCCCACCCCTCCCAACTCTTCCCTCCCTTCTCCTTAGCCCCCCGTCTGGCACTGCACGGCCCTTGCACTTCAGTACACTACACAACATGTGGTGGCAATAAATACATACTGACATGGTGACCAATTATGGTAGCGGCTTTCAAAGGCATCACAAAGACATTTCCCCAGATACCAGAGACCCCTGTCGTCCAACCACATAACATATGCTATAGCCTTAATCCCAGACAGGAAATGGTGATTGTCACATTTTGCCAAAGGTACTGGACAGTTGTATCCATTTAAAAGACACGACATTTGAATAAATATCAATAAAATGCAGGAAATATATCCGTATAGCCTGCACAATATGAGAAGTAGCCATGTGAATGTCAGTGTAAAAAGAGCAGGGTATGCAAGCAGAACAGACAGCAGATTGTATTTGAGCTCTGCATACTGTACACCCATATGTGAGACGTGGTTGTCAGAGTGCCTCTTCCAGGTTCTTCCAGCTATCTATGAATTCATGGCAAGACAACTAAAACTGAAACCGACAGACAAACAATCAGACTTTATGCTGCCACGATGCGTTTGTTCTGTCGGAAGCGTGTTTACATTGCCTCCAGGGGATCGGACAGACGTTTGAAAGAGGCGTAAAAATAGAATCAGTTCCCTTTTTCATTTTTTTTTATATTAATCGCATTTGCTGCATTCAAGTAATCACATTAAAGTATTACCAGTGGCTCAATGACAAAATGCAACATCAATTATTAAACGCTGGGAGGGTATTTGCATAAATAAAAACGTTATAACGCTTAGAACGAGAAACAAGATACAGTAGAGCACCCATGCCCATGTTACACCTCAAACATGTCTAGTGCTTACAATACAACTTGTCATTCAGCACTCACAACATCGTTAAACCGACATGTCAAGTAGTGTGATGATGAGCGCGTGCGCGCGTGTGTAACACACACACACACACACACGCACACGCATTCCATAAAGCACGAGCAACGAGTTACACTGTTGGTTCAAAGAAAGAAAAAAAGAAAGATCATATGCGTCACTAAAGGCCCGCGTGCCGTGTTGGACGACTCGGCAACGGAAAACTACAAAGAAAAAGAACTACAACACCCAAAGACACGGGGGAGAACGCCACAAGCTTCTCGGCACCAGGTGAAGCTAATCAGACAGACGAGGAGATTCTGGGGCGAACATGACTGTCAGGGGGAAGACAGAGGTTAGCCTGCAAGACGCAGGTGTTGACAGGGCATTGTGATTCATTGGCTCTAATTAAACAAACAACAAGCCAAATGGTTCTGGCGGCGGCCATAATGCCAGCTAACGCTGACGCTACACTGGACTACGTTCGCGGCACGGCGTCTCTCTCGTGTGTGGCTCCAACCGCCTTTCCAAACTCTCAGCATTCCTGAGGCGCCCATGCTTGTTTGCAAACATGCCGTTGGCATGCGCAGCAAACGTCGGCAACGTGTTTCGGTTTAATCTGCTGCAATTACCAGCGTAGAGAGACGGCTTTCACTCAGAACAAAGAAATGTCTTGGTTGCGGTCGAGTCGGGGCAGGTGAGGTGAAAAGCTGTACCCCCGTGTAATGACTTCCATTTACGTGGCGGAGGGAGTTAAAGTCGCGGCCTCCAGGCTATTGCTGTACGTGTTGTGAAACCCTTGGAATAACATGCGACTATTTTAGGGAGATTAGCCGACATCGCTTACCCAACACCTGTGAGAGACACTTCAAACGCAATATAGCCAAACTCGTGAACTGTATCCAAACAGCCAACCGGTTTTGTGTGTGTTTATTTTTGTTAGCAGTAGCTCACTGTGTAAGAGTGGTAGTCCATATAAGCTGTGAATGCGGCACATGCCGAAGGGTTTTGAAAGACGACAACGTCTTATTGAAATTCATTTTCATTTTCATTTTTTTGGGGGGGGGGGGGGGGGGATGGGGTTTAGGGGGGTCAAAAGTCACCGCTCGCCACTGCTGTTACAACGTGCTGTTGAACTGTGGGTTCTGTAAAGACAGCTTTCACTACATAGCACACACAAGTTCAGTGTGTGAGCGAGGTAGCTAGACCCCCTCAGCATAGGGGGATTAACTTGTATGTAAACACAGGACACACACACACACACACACACACACATACACACACACACACACACACACACACACACACACACACACACACACACAGTTTCTACCTTCCCTCGCTGTTCCATCGCCTTCCCCCCAACATTCTTTACAAATGAACATGCCGCCTCTTTTTTTGTGGTTCCATTTCTTGTGATTTAATCGTCCTGCTTTGAATTTCTGAGAAGCTTTTTGTATAAAAGCCACGGAGGCAGACAGGTTTGCATCTGGTTGGTTAATGTTTTCATTCTGTTTCCATTTATACAATAAAATGAAGTGGAAAAGTTGCATTTGTTTAACTATAAACACATTTTGGTACAAAGTCATGACGACAAACAAAGACTTTCCAATATGGTTTGTACATTTTGCCATTTGCCATGGACATTCAATGCTGCCATCTTGTTTTCTAGCAGTCCCATTCGACATGCACCGTCAGTAGACCCAGTGAAACACAAGCGATGTCCAAATTGCCCACCCTAAAGTCGCTTTGTGCAGAACTAGACGGTTGGCTGAGAAACCTGAAACCGGCGCTTTGGAGCACACTTTTAATCAGCGCATTCATCTCCTGAGAGACATGACTCATCACGGGGGAAACTGGGGCGCAGACGGGAACCTTCCGGCAATCAGGAGACGTCCGAGCGGCATCAGAGAAGGCGCACGCTGATAAGTAACGCAAACGTGTCCTCCATCTCTCACCATAAAATGGCGCAAAGTGGCGTTGACTTGTTGGGAAACCGCGGGCGCACGGCAGGCCGTACCAGCCATCGCTGGTTCAAGCAACCTCACCTGGCCGAGTCTGATTGGACCCAGGGGCTGGGTGAGGCTGCACTCCTGTTGCACATTGAGTAATCAGTGTGCAGCAGGTTAAACCAGCCGTCGCCACACACACACTCCTCCAGCCTCCGAGATGGCAACATGGAGCACCAGGCCATGTATCGTTATCAAACCATTACAATAAACCGGTCTTTCCTCATCACCACCCTGCGTCCTTTGTCTGGAGGAGCCCAAAATAAGTCACCAAGGTGGAGTGTGGCAGCCACCTAGGTGGAGTGTAGTGTAACAATCTCCATGTTGCATGCCACCTAGCTGGCTGCCACACTGGAGCCATCATCCACACACACTCCCACAAGTGCACGGTAGTTTCTAGTACTGTATCAGAATACAAATTGTCTATGTTCTCTTGACTTTCTCCCTAGAGTCCATCCTTGAAATGCAAAATGCCTACCAGAATACATCCAGTCACAATAATGTCGGTCAGATCATTTTGATAGATGTATAAATAGAATGAAAACAAAGTCAAATTCAACAGCAATCGTCATGCTAATCATAACTTCAAACGTTTGACAAGAGAGGGAAAAAGTCGGACAAACTTTACGCATCACAAAAATTTGACTGCCCGTCTAATAATAACTCATAACTAAAGAAATCACACAAAAAACACAAAAAGTTAAAGTATGAGCCGATAACGCAAAGGAAAAGCTGATGGCTTACAGTTTTTTCTGTCACCTTTTATGAAATAATAAAAATAAAATGTAATAATGTAATAAAACAATATAACATAACACAGCGACACCATGAGATTCCATTACAGATTCTACCATAAACATACGCATGTTAGCTAATGGGATTTTGAAATACATTTAATATTAAATCAAATGTATTTGGGATTTTCTCCAAATCTATGTCAAATGAACAGAAGCAATCCCTTATGATACTAGTATCACCAGTAACATATAATGTGAACCTAAACAAACTAGGTCGAGACAACGATCAATTATCACATCACAAAATCTACTCTTCCCCGTTCCCCTAATCCAAGAAAAGCATCCCTCTCATTTTGTGCTTTTATTGTCCCCATCTGTAACAATCCCGCTCAACTCATGAAGTGTGTACACAAAGCCATGTTCGCCATCTGACTCTAAAACGTACAGTACGTGTATCAAAGCCCACCCCCTAAAGCCAAACATGCCATTGAACAGCACTACAGCAGCACCTTATTGCAGCAGCCCAGGCAGCAGACAAAGTGATGTGCTTGCGAGGCTGTTTGCAGTAGAAAACACTAGTGCTTTCTCTGGCTGCTGGAGCAGAGGGGGTATTTCTCCCGGGGTCCTCTATGCAGCACGAGAGAGGGAGGGAGGGAGGGAGGAAGGGAGGGAGGGGGAGAGAGAGAGAGAGCGAGAGAGAGAGAGAGAGAGAGAGAGAGAGAGAGAGAGAGAGAGAGAGAGAGAGAGAGAGAGCTCCTACACTCTCCTCGGTAGTCTTTACTCCTGTAACAGGAGCTCCCTCCTTGTCTTGGTGGGAACTCACTCATGACACCCCTGGAGTCGTGTTGGGTGAGATTACCACCCCTAGAGGTCAGGGGTCACCACCTGGACCTACCTGACAGCAAGTGTTCCAAGTGACCCCAGTCGACCAATCAGCATCCTAAGTGCACATTTAACGCACACACACACACTCTTTCTCACTCCTTAGGCGCAGGTGTTCCAGGGTAAATGGACTGCATTTATGAGGCACTTTTTAACCAGTGGCCACTCAAAGCGCCTTACAATATTGCCTAACATTCACACACCGACGGCGGTGTCCGCCACGCAAGGTGACAGCCAGCTCGTCGGGAACAGTGAGGGTGAGGTGTCTTGCTCAGGGACACCTTGACACTCAGCAAGGAGGAGCCGGGGATCGGACCATCATCCTACTATCAACTATCATCCAACTCCAGCTCGATGCCATGGCTAAGATGTTGGCCAGATGTAGCCAGGACAGCCACTGTGTTTCATTGTTGTTCCACTTTGTGATGTCTTTAAAGGCTTCACTGTCATTTTCCTTCCTTAGGACTACTACTTGAATTCAGTACTTCATTTTGTGACATGTTATACATGTTATGTTATCATTACATTCTGTTAGGCTGCTTGGTTCGAACGGCTGGATGGGTGCTGTTGCACTTCTTAAAAAGTCAATAAACGTAGAGCCTGCTTATACATATATAAGCTATGCTCAAATTCTCTCATCCACTCGTGCGGCACTTGTCGCGTGGTTCTGTTTCGTTATTGCCTTTCAAGGCTATAAAAACAGATGCACAAAGTCATCTTTGTTCCATCAAATATAATTGAATGAATTGACCGCACTGAGGCTTCGGATCGTTTCATTCACTTTGCCCGGCAGCAGCAGCGTCTGAAATGCCGTCCGGGAGCATCTGTAAATGGCCTGCCTTGCAGGGATGTGTACGCGCCTCGCGCAACAGTGACTTTATGTAGAGCGCACCTGACAAAATGGTGCTCCCTCCGCGTCACTTTGGGCTTCGGCCGTCGGCATGGCGTTTTCGCTCTGGTTTCCTCCATACGTTCACGAAATGATTCATTTGTTTCGTTTGCACACAGGAAGCGGGTCAAAATGAGAGGATTAGCCAACAAAGTACGACGCTGCCATGACCGTGTGCGCCGAGAGGAGAAGAAAGTTAAACGCTTTAAAAAAATATAAATAAAAGGAGGGAAAGGAAAGGAAATTACCTAGGCAGTGGCAGGTCCTTGCAAATTGACTCTCTAAAGATAGCCGCGGGTAGTTATGCAGATCACAGGGTTGAACGGAGGTAGCTAAAGCACACAGGCGCCACAAATTTGTGTTTCTTCACATTCAATCGTTGTGATGTCTGGCTACGGGGTCAGAATGCAAAAAACACAACCACACACTCCCATCCGGCCCGAGTCTGGCCTCTTTGGAAGCTAGCCGACCGAAGTGCATTTGTCCGTAGCCAGGTTTTTTTCCTTTCTGGGATTTGATGTAATCTAATGACTTTTCCCCATTTAGTCATTTGCGCTTTTATCGTGTCTATCCGAGTCCAAGTGGAATTATTCAGACACACGTCATTAATGAACAGGTTGGGGTTTTAGGAGTTTTGCTCAAGGATGCCTACAGTTAAATGGGGGGTTTGAACCCAGACCTTTTTTGGCTCGGAGTTGAGCACCCTAAACTCTCTGACTCTGGCAGTTAGGGTGGTGGATCCCTTTGCTATTGGGGTGTGAAATCACAGATACTTCATCTAACATGCAAATCATGAAAAATATTGAGCACATATTTTCATTGCACATACAAATACGTGTTGCCAAGGCGTGGTTCACTCAGTACCCCCCCCCCCCCCCCTCCCTCTATTCTTCAACAAACCTGTTTAATTAGCAACACAGGTGTGGACAGATAATTAGAAAGGTGTCACCCAGTGCTTTTCAACACACACACACACAAAAGGCTGCATTCCAAAACTTGTTTCCCTACGTCAACCTTCCTAACGCTTGACCTCCATGTAGTTTGAGGAGACGAGCTCTAGCAGTAGCGGTTGGCGGTCTAGGAGGAGAGGAGCCGTGTGGAATAGGGAGAGTGGAGCAGCCTCTGCTACATTTAAATGCAACGTTGACAACCTTCCCATTTCGATAGGTGTATCTCCATTTGAATGCGCCTCTGCAGCTTAGTGGACTTCTTGAGCATTTAGGAAGCAAGGGTAGGCTAAACACTATACAGCGACGTTTGGAATGCCCCCTAAGGCTGAACATACCGACCGTTCACACGGTAACCAATTACCTCTCTGATCGAGACAGCCGGGCACCGATCAAACTGGCGTATGGAAGAAATTGCAGACTAATTTCAAATGAATGTACATGATTACGCGCCATGTCTGTAACTGCATGAGACTCTCGGAGAGAGATTGTGGATAATTGGGCATGTAACTAGAACATGAATAAATACGTAAATATATGAATTATTCACATCGAGCTATATCAGCTTCTGGGGGAAATAAAGGCTCGGAAGTTTGAATTAGTTTTGTCAATCCATTCGTCAACGTTCTGATTTTCAATTTTTTTTATCGTTATGACAATCAAAATCACTGTAAATTGCTTTGTGATGAAAGCTGCAGAACATAAATTACAAATACAGACATGCATTACTAATACAGACATCAGTATCGACCTCCACTTCCTGATGAACCTACTCCTGATGATTACAAAAGTCTTATTGGGATTTTGCTCATTAAAGTTCTCTGTCTGCCTGGGGCTGTGTGTGTGTGTGTGTGTGTGTGTGTGTGTGTGTGTGTGTGTGTGTGTGTGTGTGTGTGTGTGTGTGTGTGTGTGTGTGTGTGTGTGTGTGTGTGTGTGTGTGTGTGACAAGACAAACCAATATGCAAGCGTTGGAATCAAATTGGGTCATTTGGCAACATTTCTACAGTTAAAATGATATGAGTCATTCAGGAATTAACAGTGCAGAAAACACTAGAAAAAAAAGGATGCTTAAAATATTTATCTGACATCTTTACTGCCCCTCCTTAGTATTCCAAAGTGTCCCCACCTCAGAGAAACACTGTGATGAGGAACAACTTAAAGGGTGACAAGTTTTCCATTGAGTTTCACTAGACATTCAAAGCTGCTGTAGATACCTTTGGAGAGAGAGAGAGAGAGCAGAAAAGTGCAGAACAGGGCGAGATTTTGAAACTAAACAAACATTCAAACAACCCCTCCTTCTCTGCTCCCTTCCTCCCTACATTTCTCCGTTGTTAGGTGGTGTTGTGTTTTTACACTGCTTTAATTCACAGGTGAGATGGAGTACCCCGAACCAATCAGGGAAGACATGCCCTGATTGGTCGGAAATGAGCCATTAGTGGTCTACAATCTAAATGGGCTCATACAGAGGCAGGCTAAGTCAACTCAAAACAGGTATTCTCAAAGCGCATTTCACTCACCAATAGCGGATGGATGGCGATGAAATTTCTAACACATTACACTAAAATAATATCTCTTATTATTTTATATTTTAGCTACAGCACCTCTAAGGGGAGCTACATGTACTACATGTACTGTTCTAGCAATGCTACAGCTGATACCTTCTCCTTTAAAGTCTTTGTTCTGGGTCGGAAACTTTGTTTTTGATTCACTATTCTCTGAGTACCACGGGAGACGCCAGATATGAAACCAATTGGCACACAAACACAGCATGCTGCAGCCTCGGTAGCGGGCAAATCAAATGGCTCAACCCGAGATTGTGCTAGAATCTAGCCGACCTAAAAAGCCTCTTCCTCCTTCGGAGAAATGCTCCGTGACCGTGCTAAAACACAGATAAACCTTGGAGTTGCATTTGAAAGACGGAGACAAGCTTAGAGCCCAGAAGGATGTCAAGACGGATGCCACACGAGCTGATTTATCATTTGCAATCAATAAATAAATTGCCTGACTAACGTATACATAAGCTGATCCACTTGCAGTGTAGCAACTTGTCGTTGCTTGTCATGGATGAAATAGAATAATTGTGCTCGTCTCAAAATGTAAAGTTGCGCTCGGCTCGTCTTGCTCTGGCGTTCGTTCAGTTTCCTGAACCTGGTAAATCGCGTGGGCTTTTAGTCTGGGGAGGAGGGGACAGATCAAATATTTAGGATTTGGATTTCAGAACCCATTTTTAACACTCTGTGTTAATGTAACATACTGTCCCTTTAAGTAGCATGATACAAGGTTTGGTTTCCGTGTTTATAATCCATAGCCAGAAACTTAAATTCACACTTTTAGGTCAGACGTCGACGCAGCCTGAGAAAATATTCTAACAGATTGGGATTTCTATCGAACATTTTAATGTGTTGAGGATGTATCATTATCCATATTTATTTCCCCCTTCATATTCATCAAATCAGGAGGTTCAGGAAACGCAGTATCACAGACTTAGTGAAGCTGATGCAGCCTTCTCAAATGTATATCCAAAAGGTTCTAAAAGATCGTCATGGCTTGTCTGTTCCTATTTACATTTCAAGAGCAAAGCTTGCAAGGGCATAACTAGATGGATCTAGTTCTGTTACATTTTCTCTCCCTCGCCATCTTTCACACATACATACACAAACACACACACACACACTGTTACAACCTGCCTCATGGATTAAAACTGAAAACAAATGGGTTCACGAAAATAGCCACTTATATACCCTTTATTTTATCTTCAATTACCAGAAAATCTAAAATTACCCTGCGGTACGCCAGACAATGAATCACTCATGAAGTGTGTGTGTGTGTGTGTGTGTGTGTGTGTGTGTGTGTGTGTGTGTGTGTGTGTGTGTGTGTGTGTGTGTGTGTGTGTGTGTGTGTGTGTGTGTGTGTGTGTGTGTGTGTGGGTGAGAGAGAGTGTGTTTGTGTGAACTGAATCAAACTAAACAAGAATCACATGGGCAGCGGTTAGCCACACTACTAAGCATGGAGGAGAGAGAGAGAGAGAGAGAGAGAGAGAGAGAGAGAGAGAGAGAGAGAGAGAGAGAGAGAGAGAGAGAGAGAGAAAGTTAAACACACACTCTTACACACAGGCACCCAGCTACAGTCACAGTACATCCATGGCCAACTTTATTCACCTAACACCATCCATACATTCTAACTTCTTAAGCCATATTCACATTCACAGCCAGACTCACCTGGGCATTACATATTTAAGGTGACCATATTTCCCATTCTGCTTGAGTGGCTCCAAGTTCAGCCTTTGCATCCTGATGGATATTTGATTGGGTCGTTGCATAATGCTGTAGTAAGAAACGATCACACATACTGTTAACTACGGTGTCGCTAACTAATTAGCTGTAAATTATCTCAATGTGTTTCCAAATATTGTGTGACGTTTTATATGTGCCTAAATGTTTTGCCCCAGAGACATTCGAGATACATAAAAGATTTATTTATAAAAAAAAGTAAGTAAGTAAAAAATAAGTATCACCATAACCAAGCATGTTTTGTTCTTTAATAAAAAATTCAACGTTTGCTTTGTTTGCTTCTTTGTTGGTTTGTGTATTTGTTGTTTGGTTAGTCTGATGGTTTGTATGCCAGTCAACATCGGTTCTTCATTTTGCTTCTTTGAAAACTATATATATATATATATATATATATATATATATATACCATAAAACGATATATTTGTTGTAGTCACACACCCAGATTTGACCCTCAAGCTCAAATCTGGGTGAACGTGACTTAATTTTTCTTCTGTTCATATTTGTTCAAACCTATTGCCTAAGCGGGGATCTGTAAGCACATAATTGGCAGTTAACAGCAAACACAAACTCGGCCAGCGCTCGTGAACTGTAAAAAATTATCTGTAAAGGTTTCAAATCAACACTATGCAAAGGGGCCACTGTAGAAATACACATATTAAAATCCCCTCCCGAAAGCTTCATCTACTCTGATCAAATATCCATCAGGATGCAAAGGATGAACTTGGAGCCACTCAGGTTTATCTTCGGTAGAATATCGACGTAACGAAACAGGAAACAAAGCGTGACTCCGCCTCTTCGGCATTTGGTTTCCGGCCCGAGCTCCGAGCCGTCTCTCCCCCACAGAAGTTCTCCTGCAACATGGTAGGACGGCTGGATCCCAGATCGTGCTTTTTGTACGTTCATTGATCTCACAGCAGTGGCGGTTGAAACGCCCGACACGGTGTTTCATAATTACCCTTTGCAGTCGACATGCACAGCCTACAGGGGGGAGAAGCTTGGCTGGCCTGCTGCGTCTCTCTCTCTCTCTCTCTCTCTCTCTCTCTCTCTCTCTCTCTCTCTCTTTCTCTCTCTCTCTCTCTCTCTCTCTCTCTCTCTCTCTCTCTCTCTGTCTCTGTCTCTGTCTCTCTCTCTCTCTCTGCTTCTTTAGGTCTGCTGTTGTCATGACAACCAAATCTCTGGGGACCCGTCGCTGTTGGATCTCAGCGGTTATGGTTCCTTCTAACCCTCAAAGTGCAGACGCTAGGCAGATGTTGCCAGGTCCAGATGTGTTGGGCTCGCTTTGCAAATGTTAACTATTCGGATTTCATGTGTTTAGTTTATGTTTTTTTCTATTAAATACAAAGTCAGAGTTTATTTTAAATGACCGCTTTCATGGGATTTGTAAGATTTGAACATTCAGCGTTCATTTCATGACACTAACACTTTAAGTGAACTATTAATAAATGCCATTTGCTAGACCTGTGTGGAGCTGTACATTATGTGTGGGTGGCCCGCAATGGGAATCGAACATTTAGTCATTTAGCATACCGTTTTATTCACAGCGATTTACACAGGTGAGTCAGAGCACAATCAAAGCATATCTAATTGAAGTTATCTTTTATCTATACATCCAAATTGCACTCTAAATTGTGATAAAGTAACGTGAATGTACGATGCAATTCTATTGGTCACGCCTCAGTAGCGCAGCCAATCAGTGGGTAGATTAATGGAGGAGATTGGAGGATCCTCTCCCTACAAAACAGACCCCTCTCTCTCTCTCTCTCTCTCTCTCTCTCTCTCTCTCTCTCTCTCTGACCCACACACACGCCTTTCTTTCTTTTTTGTAATGTTTCCACCATAGATGGAAAGATTCCGCTGTATGCATGCTAAATAATGTACTATTATCTCATCAAGTAATGCAAATTCAGAGTTTCAACTCCATCGGCCATTATTTCTTCTAGTTTTCAATCATATACGGGACATTCCACTGTATGCATGCTAAACATAACTGCAATCTTAATCAATCAATTAAAGACAATTCAGTCTAGTCACCATACCAATTCATACCAATACGACCAAATATGAGTATTTATAGTAACAAAAACAATGATTCAATAAATCAAACTAAACAAAGCCTGTGAACCCTTGCATCTTCTCTGCATTATTCTTATTAGTCAATTAGCAAATACGTTTACCCAAAGCAACGTGCAGGGAATTGAATCAAGACTCATTTAGGAGCAAGTAGGGGGTCAGGGGGGATCTTGCTCATGGACGCTCCAGGTAGACTGTAGACATCGGGTGTTCAAACCCAGAACCTTTCGACTGGGATTCAAACACCCCTGACCACTAAACTAGCCCCTCTCGTGTCGTCTACCTCTGCATAGATGTAGGATGGCCTTACAGGCGGCCTTTCTTTAACGGCCGGTTTCACTGGCTAAAGGTATTGATTACAGCACACTGCGCACACACACACACACACACACACACACATACCAAAGGGTCTGTCATTGAGGCTGGGTGGTCCAGGGTAATTAAGGGGGAATCCCAAGGACAGTTAGCCAAGCTTGTCCCGGCGATCTTTGGGGAATTGTAATTGCGGGACACTGTGTACCTGTGCACGTCCTTCTGGGCTGCGTCGAGACGGGTCGTAAATGGACTTCTTGAGCTGTTCTGGGCTGTTTTATGGTATTTGCGTGTGGGCTTCTTCGCTGCCATATCTATTAAAACAACCAAAGGGGACAGTGATTTACATCTGTGTGGCGGGATGGCAGACACTCTTCCCTCTCTGGCGGACACACTGGTAGTGTTCGTAGTCATATTTTACCCCACTCCACTTATAGTGCTTCGTTACTACATTATATTATACTGGGGTTAGGCGTCTTGCTCGGTTAGGTGGCGGGGGCGTTGAGTGGGTGAAACCCTAGTTCTTTTTCAGAGTCGAGTCCCATTCACGGAGCACA
The DNA here is from genome assembly GCA_026745465.1 of Lota lota. Lineage (NCBI taxonomy): Eukaryota > Metazoa > Chordata > Actinopteri > Gadiformes > Lotidae > Lota > Lota lota. The sequence goes on from JACYXH010000537.1 coordinate 98,512, forward strand.
TCCCTGACACAAACCTGGCGCCACCGTATCCCGGCGACAGGTCTGGGACGTCACACGGCAATGACCGCCTCCATTTTGGAAGCACGTGAGCGTAGGAACGTTATTTAAAACATCGGAAGCTGTTTCTTGGCTCCTTGTTCAGGCATTCGTCGTGACAAACGTGTCACTAAGGGGGTGGGGGGGGGCGGACGGGGGGGGGGGGGGGGGGGGGGGGACATTGCTGCGTTTGAAACCGCGGCAGCGGTCTTCGTGTGAGAGTACAGTATATTCACAGCTCCCCTGAGCTTTCTCTAAATGGTTGTGTGTCGCCACCAAAGAGTCTGACGATGCATTTTTACGTACACCGAATCCTCCAAAGTGTCTCTCGGTGAATAGAAAGGTTTGTCATTATGGAGCAGATAAGGGACGGGTTAGAGAAAGATTACTAGGTCATCCAGGCGGGGGGTGGGGGCGCTATTGAACCTGGAGCCATTCAGTCTGCGAGTGGAAACGCACGATAGCCCTGCGCTTGTCGCTAGTCTTGCTTTGGTCATCAGGATGCATCGCACCAGAGGAACAATAAAGCAGCAGTTAAGGTCTGCGCATCTTAGCTGGAGTGTGTACCAGCACCTCTCTAGACACACACACACACACACACACAGACACACACCCACACCCACAAACACACACACATGCACACCCACAAACACATACAGACACACACACGCACACAGACACACGCAGGCACACGCACACACACACACATGCACACAGACACTCACACAGACACACAACACAAACCAACAGGAGGAGAAAAAAACACAGGGGAAGTTGGTAATAAACCATATAATAATAAATAACAAATCAAATCAAATAGAAAACACTACACCAAGCTACACACACCTTATCTTCTCTGTTAGAGCATGGGGCAGCATCAATCTCACACACACACATTCACACACACACGTACATATATTGTCTTTACACAAATACACATACACTCACACAGGAGCAAGTATCTTTAGTCTATATATATATATATATATATATATATATATAAAGATATATACATAGATATGTACATATACACCCAATTAGCCGGGGCGGATGTATACCATTTACCACCCTTGTAATGAAGCAGTCCTTTGAGATGTCAAATAAAACTAAATAAACAAAATAAAAAGCGATTTAAAATGGTGTCTCCTAAAATATCGGCGGATGATGATTATTGCTATCACACTGGGAAGGATTGCTCACTGCGCTATGGCTCCAATTCTAGAATAATATCCCATATCCTACTTCCCCCCCCCCCCCCCCCCCCCCCCCCCCCCCACACACACACACACACTCCTTCTATCTCTGAGTGTGCCTAATTCATTATTTATTTATCTTAATTGCCGAATCATCTTCAAAACAACTTCTTCAATACAGAGACGAGATGCTAGCATTTCTTTGCTAATCGTCCGTCGTTAAATCTAATGATGTTTTTTTTCTTCTGGTTGATGAACTAATAATAATATTGTTGTTGTTGTTTGTTCCTCGTTTTTTTTCGCTCCGTTCTATTTTACAGACGCTTGTATTTATTTTGGGCGACGTGTCTCTCTGTGGGAATGACTGCTGGGAAATAACGGGCGTTCTGGAGCGAGGCACTTGTGTTTTTTGGTCTCCATCTGACGCACCCATGCGTCTTCTCTCATATTGGTTCTGTTTCTTAGAGAAACACATAACCCCCCCCCCCTCCCCCTGTCCGCCTGCCTTGGGTGTACTCACACACTCGCCTGGCATACCTCCCCTTCTCTCTCTCTCTCTCTCTCTCTCTCTGTGTCTGTCTGTCTGTCTGTCTGTCTGTCTGTCTGTCTGTCTGTCTGTCTGTCTCTCTCTCTCTCTCTCTCTCTCTCTCTCTCTCTCTCTGTCTCTGTCTGTCTGTCTGTCTGTCTCTCTCTCTCTCTCATTCTGGGTTACTTTACAGTGTACGGTCTCTGAATGTAATACGTTAAAATGTGTATTCTCTTCTTCAAGGAAACACCTATCTCTAGCCTTACTTTTTATTTACTATTTCTGTGTGTCTTTTAAGTGATTGCATCGGTAGTAGCAGTAATCGATGCATTCACTATGGGAATATGTGTATTCATATTTACATTCTTGGTGACCTCTCTCGCCCTCGCTCTCTTGTTCCCCTCTCACTTCCCCCTCGTGATCAGATACAAACAACCGATGGCCGCCCTTAGGGAAGAAAGAGAAAATGAAGAGCGACACTCCAAATCCGTGAGAAAAACAAACCTGTCATCATCAGTGGCTTTGAGCGAAGAAAAACAATAGAAAATCGTCGGAAATTGAGCGCCGCACTGTTTGTTGTTCAACTCTGACACACGACTCTTCGCACCGCCGGGAGATACTAGGAAACTAAATAACAATTATACATTTTATCTTGGATTTTTGATGGTCGTGGTGGACCCTCCCCCCCACCCCCGACACACACTACCTCCATCAAACCCCGTCCATTCATTCCTCTAATTGGCTGCGGCGAGACACTGTAGAGGGTGTTGTATGACACCGCACAACGGCGATACTCGTGGCTCTTGGGAAATTAGATACCGTCGCTCTTTGTCCCCGATCCCTCCCCCTCCACCCACCAGCCCTCGTTACAGAGTGAGGCGGGGGGGCCCCTTAATCGGACCCTGAGATCTGGAGACCCCAAGCCGAGGGCTCCTGTACTTTTAGAATGGGTGAGATCTGTGGGAGAGTGACTCTGGGTGAACTCTGGGCTATTATGAGGGCTCTTCCATCTGCATCAGGGCAGGGGACACACCACACATACACACACACACACACACAGACACACACACACACAGATAATCTTACCCACACACACACACACACACACACACAACACAGATACTCTTACCCACACACACACACACACACACACAACACAGATACTCTCTCCCACTCACACACACACAAACACAGACACCACACACAACACAGATATTCTGACCCACACACACACACACATGCATATGCGCATACATACACATATGCAAGCAGATACACAAACACACACATTAACACAAACACACATGCATGCATTCAGAGACACACACACACACACACATTTACACAAAAACAAATAGAAGCACACATACATATTTACACAAACACACAGAGACACACTCAAACACATACATGCAGACACAACCAGCAGACACACAACGGCATGCACACGTGCATGTACACACACACAAACACACAGATACAGGCACAAACACACGCACACACACATACCCAGATACATGCACACACACATACACAACATACAGAATCACACACTCTTGCAATGATCACACGCACACAAACACAAACACACACAAAAGCCTCCTTGTGCTAGCGAGAGCATAGAGGGAGCTCACAGCTCCCTCCACCAGACCGAGGTGGGGGTAAGGGTGGGGGGTAAGGTTTGGGCGGGGGTGGAGGGATATCAGAAGGCAGTTCCAGACCCCGTCTCCGAGGGCAGACAATAGCTACGTCTGATCAAAGATGAGGAGCGCGATAAAAGGCGGCATATTACCGCATCCTGGTGTTTCCATATGTTCATGTGTTCACACATGTCTGAGTTCATGTTTCCATATGTTCACGCATGTCCGAGTTCATGTTTCCATGTTCTTCATGTGTTTGCGTCGCCATATGTCCTTGTGTTTCTAGGTCCTCGTTTTTCATACGTCCATGTGTTCATGTGTGTGGATCCACGCGTGTATGTGTCCATTTCATGTGTTCATGTGTGTGGATCCACTTGTGGATGTGTTTATTTCATGTGTTCATGTGTCCATGGGTTTGTATGTTCGTATGTTCGTGCGTCCACGTTCATGCGCTTGTATGTGCTCATGGCTGGCGAGTGATGGTGGTGACAGGGTGAGAGGTGAAACATGGAAGGAGAGAAAAGAGAGAGGACAGGGAGACAGAGAGAGAGAGAGAGAGAGAGAGAGAGAGAGAGAGAGAGGACAGGGAGACAGAGAGAGAGAGAGAGAGAGAGAGAGAGAGAGAGAGAGAGAGAGAGAGAGAGAGAGAGAGAGAGAGAGGACAGGGCGACAGACAGAGAGAGAGAGAGGACAGGGAGACAGACAGAGAGGACAGGGAGACAGAGAGAGAGGGGACAGGGAGACAGACAGAGAGAGAGAGAGAGGTGGAAGAACGAGGGAGCGAAGGAGAGATGAAGGAGAGAGTATGATAGATAGAGAGATAGAATGAGGACAGAAATAGAAGGACAATGAGCCGAGGGGAGAGAGGTCGCAGATGGAGGGAGAAAGGTAAGACATATATGGAAAGGGAGAGAGAGAAGAAGGAGAAGGAGAAATAGAGAGGGAGAAGGAGAAGGAGAGAGAGAGCAGGGCCACAGAGTCCATGAGTGTAATGGAAAAAAATGACATGAGAAGAAAAGAGAAAAGTCACTCTAGAGACGGGGGGGGGGCGCGAAAAAATAACAAGATTGAAGGACTGAAATAAAGAAAAAGTGAAAGAACGAAAGAACAAATGACTAATGACGAATGGAGAAAAAAAGAACGACACAAAGGAAGGAGCAGAGAGAAAGATGACAACAGGAGCTCGCGGCGTGATGGAGTCTGCCAGCGTGATGGTGAGTGGGTTGGGTGGGTGGGTGGGGTGGGTGGGTGGGGTGGAGGAATGGGTGCATGCATGAAAGCATGTCTGTCGAGTGACACATACCACGTCTCTGTGGTCAATGGCGATCGCTGTCTCTCAAACCGCCTGACAGACAGATAGCGGCTCCAGATCGCCGATAAGCCCTCTATCCAAAAGTGACCGACCGTGACCCCAACCCCCCCCCCCCCCCCCCCACACACACACACACACACACACACACACTCACCCCCACACTCACATTCCTTTCCTTTCTTTTCGGTTTTTACTTAAATTCCTGTGTCACATTCTGGAGCTTGTTATGTTATTTTTCTTTTTCTTCCCGCTGCTTCTTAAGCAGCTTTGGCTCCGTACAACGAAACCCTCGGCGGTGTAAGGTACACGCTAGTAACACGCTAGTAACACGCTAGCTTGCTTCACGCTGTTGGACGTTAGCCAGGCCCCCTTTTGGGGGAACAAACTGAAACTAAGAGTGTCCGGTGACATTTTGACATGCCGGGCGACGATGAATAGATTTGAGAGACAACGTGGGGGGGGAAATAAAACCCAAAAGGGAAAGTACGAGCACACGGGATCTGTGAACGAGAGATCAGAAGACTCGCTCTTTAGTTATTTAGCAGACGACAGCGAGTTACAGCGAGCTCAGGGACATGCTAAGGGAGCAGGTATGAGGGGGTTAAAGGGCATCTCAGCTCAAGGATCCCTATAGACAGACTCTGGAAATGTTGGGGTTTGAAAGCAGAGGCCATCAGCCCGGAGTCGAGCACCCTTCACACAAGACTAAACTTCTCACGCACCTACACACAGCCGAGACCATCACCCAATAATGGCTCAGCGTGCCGTCAATCTTCCTGCCCGCGGTCTCTTTACTGTTCCCTCTGGGTCTCCTTGTGTCCATGGTACTTTTGACAGTTGATATAACCTTTGAGAACAGACGGGTACAAAAAAGAAAAAGGACAAACTAATCCTATACTATAGCGTCCTATAGCGAAGGACTGGAGGTGAAGAAAATGCACAGACAAGTGGGGGGGTGGTGGAGTTGGGGTGGGGGGGGGGAGTAGGGGGTGGTTGAGTTGGGGTGGGGGGGGGGGTGGAGTTGGGGTGGTTGAGTTGGGGGGGGGGGGGGGCAGAGGGGGTGGTTGAGTTGGGGTTGGGGGGGGGCAGTAGGGGGTGGTTGAGTTGGGGTGGGGGGGGGGGGTAGGGGGTGGTGGAGTTGGGGGGGGGGGGGGGGGGGGGGGGGGGGGGGGGGGGGGGGGGGGGGGGGGGGGGGGGGGGGGGGGGGGGGGGGGGGGGGGGGGGGGGGGGGGGGGGGGGGGGGGGGGGGGGGGGGGGGGGGGGGGGGGGGGGGGGGGGGGGGGGGGGGGGGGGGGGGGGGGGGGGGGGGGGGTGGGGGGGGGGGGGGGGGGGGGGGGGGGGGGGGGGGGGGGGGGGGGGGGGGGGGGGGGGGGGGGGGGGGGGGGGGGGGGGGGGGGGGGGGGGGGGGGGGGGGGGGGGGGGGGGGGGTGGGGGGGGGGGGGGGGGGGGGGGGGGGGGGGGGGGGGGGTTGGGGGGTGGGGGGGGGGGGGGGGGGGGGGGGGGGGGGGGGGGGGGGGGGGGGGGGGGGGGGGGGGGGGGGGGGGGGGGGGGGGGGGGGGGGGGGGGGGGGGGGGGGGGGGGGGGGGGGGGGGAGTTGGATGTGGTGGAGTTGGAGTTGGAGTTGGGGGTGGGGGAGCCTTACAGGAGTTCGGAGTAAAAAAGGAGATACCAAAACAAAACAGTTGGACGAATAGCAAAAACATGTACATTCAAAGTTGAATAAACACTAATTAGACAACGGACACAGGAAATAAAAAAAATCATCCAATCCCTAAAACAATGACAATAAATAATAAATCCAGCAAAAATATAATCCCGAAACAACACAAAAACCACAGGCTGTTGAACCATATTCCTTTCTTTGCTGCATTGTCCCTGACAGTTTGCCACTTAAAGGCGCTGGGCACACTGTGTGGGCAGCAGTGGATGTTTTGGGGTGTTTTTTTTCCTAACTTTGGTGCAGTGTGCAGATGTCCATCTGCACCCCTCCCCTCCACCCTCAACCATCCCCCACCCCCCCCTCCCCACACACACACACACCTCTCAGTTGAAGACATATGGAACTGCTGGAGATGTTGAACAGCTGTGAGTCTGCCGGCAACAAACCAACCGACAAACAAAATAGAGGCAAAATAAAAGAATTAAAAAACAACGAAGCGCTCGCTAAGATCGATCTTACAATAACAATATGAGGCCCTCAACAAATGTGTTTTTAAGAAAGATTTTTTTTTATATATATAATATGTTTTTGGAAAGAGACAGGAAAGAGGGTTGATAAAGATAGGGACCACCGGCGGGAATCAAACCTGGATCCCTACAAGCGCATTGCCTACATGGACACTAGCACTAGCAGGTCCAGCCCCCCAAAATATAACCCATTATTAACACAAAACACAACATGTATCATACAGCCTTCATACATACTCATATATATATATATATATATATATATATATATATATATATATATATATATATATATATATATATATGTATATCTCAAATGTATGTTTGAGTCAATACTCTTGACGTCAGAATTAGGGAACCTAGCCTGTTTGTGTCAGGGCTTGGGTGCAATGCTTCCAACTATATTGGAGAGGAAAAGACGCCAGTTGGAAAGGCATGGTGTGCTCGCTTCCTCTGCGTGAGTCACTTGTTCTTTACATGAAATGGCTTTCCAACTGAGGCCCCAAAAAACCATGATGAAACAGGTGACTGTTAGGTAACCTAGATGACAGGAAGAACTGCTACCGTTGGTGACTCAACACACAAAGGTATGTATAACATCCATTCCCTTTGCGTGACATATTTAATTGGTATAGCTACCTGCACATGCACAAGGACATACATTGTTTCCAGTAACATTAGTTACTCTTTTTCGTTGTTTTTAAACTTATATTCTTATAAATAACTAGCAAGCCAATGCTAAAGCATAAGTGCACTGAAGAACAAAATATGGTGGCCATCAGAGGTCAAACGTGTGGGTCAGCTGTGATTGGACAAAAATAACCCATCCTTATCAGGACTAATCAGCTATTGATTCTCTGTGCATGATTGATTGTTTTATACACACTCAAGTAATTTGATAACAGAAATGCCCATACATGTCCTAACAAACTGAATAACCTAAGGTTTAATTTATTTGTTTGGTCTTTGAGAAAGAACAGCACATGTTGCTTATTGGAATTTTTACCAATAACTTGATAAACACCAGTTCTCTGAAGACAACATTGCGCTTTGAGGAAGCTTGCACATCTTCTGTGTGGTTTGTGGCACAGCATGTGCATCATTGTCTGGATCTGGGTCAACTGAGTCACCATTTAGGTACATTCCCCTTTGAGATCCATTTAAAAGCTGTGCTCGGTCTTGGGTTCTTTATGAAGGCATTCATAGAGAGGCAAAGGAGGTGATTTATTAGCGCAGGGTTAAGTATATCTTATATTTTCGAAAGACCTGGGTTTTATGAAAGACTTTCTGAAATCTCAATATGCAATTTACAAGACAAAATGAATAAGTATTGCACTAGTTTGACAAATCAAGGTCTGTGTGTCCTTCATGTATCACTCTCGCATCAAGTTTTAGTTGGCAATGACATTGTGATGGACTTCAAAAGTATTTTCAAATATATTATATAAATTGATTCAAACCTGCATTCGCAAAAGCATCTACGCAGTTTGCATCAATACAGTGCTGCTGACAGAGAATGACTAGCCAAACTGATTAATTCTCAAGGGTTTAAACGGAGTAAACATAATTGCATGTGAGCTACAATTTTGGCAGCCGTAGCTACGTGGGGATATAGAAGTGTGGGTATAGCAGATCTAAAATAACTTCATCATAATCTGTGTGTGTGTGTGTGTACGAAACACAAATCAACCCCACCCCGTCAGATTTCAATTTCATGTACCAGGATATACAAGAACACAAACGTCACGGCTGTATCTTCACTTAAATAACAACAAATGATTCCAAACGACTAAAATCCACTGAGGTTTCGATATTTCCTTAAACAACATGGCAGCCACCGTAGCGAAAGAGCAGTTGTATGTCACCCACGGCAACAGCTGGACGGTACACAGTGGGGGATCGATGATTAATTAAAACTGTAATTACAGCTCCGGGAGACGGTGTCACTTCCTCGTTCATGTGTAATAAAGAAACGGGGAGACGGGCAGGAGATGGTTGCTCATAGGAGCGGTGGAGCTGAAGAATCCGCCCTAAAGGTGGGCTTTACAGCACAAGGAAAGCCCTCACAACTCCTCCTATTGGGAACAACTGTCAGAAGTGAGTCGTAGTTGAGTGTGTGCGCATTTATGAATATGCATGCATGAATATATATGTGTTTGCGTGTTGATATGTATTAGGGTGTGTGTGTGCGTGTTCATATGTAGTGTGTGTGTGTGTGTGTGTGTGTGTGTGTGTGTGTGTGTGTCCATGTGTGCATTAGCCTCCTGTTTGCTCAATCTGATAGCGTAGCAAAACTAGCATCGTTTCTATATCTTAACGCGTTTTTCCAGCAGAGAATTACCCGATTAGCACAATCCTATCTACCACTGGTGTGTTCACCTCTTTAATAGTATTTGGAAGAGCAAATGGAATGACTCTTTCAATTCAGAGATAGTGAAAGAGTATAAAGTTAAACAGGTTTTGGGATGCAGCCCAGCGTGCTACCAGATATTTAAACAAAAATCCTGAATACATTAAGTGAGGCCATGCAAGAGATAGAAAATACACCAAATCAAACCAATAACGCTGTTTGAGTTTTTCTCATTCAGCCACGTGCTAAATAAAGAAACGGGTGTTTAAAAAATAATCAAGGAAAACACTAATCATGCACGTGATTCCGTATGCAGACAGAACAATCTGATAATAATGCTAATAAAATGAAGATCATACCAGTATATAATCGTATGGATATGATATCAATATCATGATATATAATATACAATATTGAATTACGGATAACACAGAATCTGTAACATAATATTCACAGCATCATGTTATGGCGAGAATCCAAGAGGATATTTAAAGTGCTGGTCTAATGTATAAAAAAATAGAAGATCACATTCCCATAATTACTTCTTGAAGACCAGATGGAAATGTGATCTTGCTACGCATGTTCATCTCAGGCGACATGCCATTCATGTATACATCTAACCCTAAATACACAGGGCAAGGTTGTGTCAACAGCTCTGACTGGAAGATCCTGGGATGATGCTGTGATGTGTGTGTCCCCACGTGCACTCACCCGAGTGCACACACGCGCATGTGTGCACTCACCCGAGTGCACACACGCGCATGTGTGCGTCCCTAACTGCGCGTTTCATCAGCCCCTGACTGTGTGTTACCTGCTAATTAAAATACCACCTCTGTCGCCACAGATCTTGCGTTATTTGACATATTACTGCTTCTCTCTCTCTCTCTCTGTTATATTCTCTCTCTCTTAATTATATTCCTCTTTATCTTTATCTCTACCCAGTGGTTGAAGCCATTGCAGCATTTAGAAAAATAAAATCATTGCTGTTGGGGGAAGGTGACGTGTGTGAGTTTGTTTCTCAACATGTGTGTGTGTGTGTAGGTACAACTATGTGTGTGTGTGTGTGTGTGTGTGTACTACAAGTTTGTGTGCGTGTGTGTAGATCTACGTGTGTGTGTGTGTGTGTGTGTGTGTGTGTGCATGTGTGTGATGAATGGCTAAATTGATCCAGTTTGGGAGCTTAGATGATATAACTGCATATTGGCCCCATTTTGAGACCCAGGCCCCCCCCCCCCCCCCCCCCCCCCCCCCAACCATCTCTTCACATTGAGATTCACCGAGAGCTGATCTTCCCACACCACACCATTTTTCTGTCATGATCGAAACTTGAACTACTATTCCTCGGATTCTTCCGCCCCTGACTGTCAGTATCCAATCAAGAATCAGTTAGCTGTGCGCATTAGTTATTACTTTTGTGTGCATTTGTGTGTGTGTGTGTGGGGGGGGGGGGGGGGGGGGTCATTGTGTGTATGTATGTTTGTTAACATCAAGGTGTGTGTGTGTATATGTTCATTTACATCAATGTATGTGTGTGGGTGTTCATTTGTTTACATCAAGGTGTGTGTGTGTTCGTTTACATCAAGGTGTGTGTGCGCACGGGGGGTCTTCTGTGGGGGTGATTGCATGTCTGTGGTGTGTAATTGTGTGTGCGTGCATGTTTTTTGTTGTTGTGTGTGCATATGGGTCTGTGTGTATGTGTACATCCTACATGTGTGTGTGTGATGGGCTTTTCGTGTGTGTGTGGGTGGATGCATTTGTTTGTGTGTGTGTGTGTTGCGTGCACACATGTGTGTGTGTGTGTGTGTGTGTGTGTGTTGGGTGTAAGTGGGCCAGAACAACACTTTACTGCGGGCTGCACACACGTGTGTGTGTGTGTGTGTGTGTGTGTGTGTGTGTGTGTGTGTGAGTGTGAGTGTGTGTTGGGTTTATGTGGGCCAGAACACTTTATTGCAGGCTGCACGCGTGCCAGCAGCTCTGGGAGGGACATAATATCAGCGGATATTTCAAAAGGAGGCACGCATTTGAAGTGGAAACAGCTTTCTCTCTTTTTCGTTTTTTTTTCTCTCGCAGGATTTTTTTTAATAGGCTGCAGTCGTCCTGCCTGCCTTCAAATGACAGCATGCTTTGTGGAAATATTTATCCCACACAGCCCTTTCCTCTCCCTCTCTCCCCCTCCATCCTACACTCTAATTAGGGCCATCTCCAAGAAAGCACAGTACAACCCGGAAAAGAAATAATAAACACAGAGAAAGAAAATGGAGAATGGAGAATAAAATGCTGGCTTTTTGAGCATTGTGACTGCAGCGCTGTAGTTAATGCTGTAAGAAAGTAACTAAATAAGTAAATACAAAGTGTATGGGAGAATAGATTTGTGTCAGAGGTTAGTTAATATGCCTTCAAAATAAAAAGGGGGGGAGGGATACACGCCTTATTATTCAACTTATATGCAAAGACATCTCCCTTCTGTCTGCACCCTTCAAAGTTCAGCACAGTCCAAAATTGTTTTCCGGCTTGTAAACTTTTGTTGTTGTAAACCCGTGCATAACAATCCCCGGCAGACAATTGATTAGGAGTAATTCCCAAGAATTGGTATCATTGCTTTACGTATGACTGAAGTGGGACAACATGTGAAGGTTAAAGCTATTCTGGTTACCAATGTGACACTTTTATCCAAAGTGACTGACAGTGAATTCAGCTGCATGTCCATTAATGAGCAGGTAGGGGGTTGGCGCCCACCTGCCACAGGTAGCCTGTGGATAATGGGGTTCGAACCCCATTATCCACAGGCTACCTGTGGATAATGGGGTTCGAACCCAGAATTGTTTGCAAAAAAATCAAACACCCTTCCCCTCCGACATTCTGTTTTCACTGCAGTCAGTGAAGATGACACCTCGATGGATCTGGCCCACCCGGTTCAACTATCGTTTTACAAACGCTTTACAAGAAAGGTGTGGGGCGAAGGGGGCCAAGAAACCCAGCACAACACAGTGTCTTCAAACAGCCACAGAATGTTTCCGAGCCAAAACACGAACAATGCGCTCAGCAGCCAAATTTAAAAAGATCAATATTTGCAGAAACTTTCTGCCACGGTACACTTCCACTTCATTGCAATCAAAGCAAGAGTGTGCACGGCCGATTACTTGCGTACTACCGTCATGTTGTATTCTGAGGTCGTCGTAGTGCGTCAGGACCCCCCTCCCCCCTTCCCCTTCCACACACACACACACACACACACACACACACACACACACACACACACACACACACAGATACACACACACACACACACACACACACACACACAGATACACACACACACACACACTCAGATAGACACACACACACACACACACACACACACACACACACGTCCTCATATTCGGGGGTGAAATGGCAGCCTGCGGGGGGATACTCGATCATGGAGCTCTTGTGTTAATTTCCTGGAATCTTAGCGAACATCTGCATATATGGAATAATGAATACAAAGAACTTTGATCAGTACGACTCCGCGGCCTTATCCGAGAGCTGAGAGCAGCCGTGCTGAGATGGATACTAGGGTTCTAGGTACAGCACCATATATAGGCCCGGCCGGAGAACCTGGAGATGCAACGCACTGTGGGAGATGAAATGCCTTTGTGTGGCCATTTATTTTTTTGAGTGATTCTTTGTTGAAAGCCTCGACTGAAGGGGTCAATCGCACTTATTGATCAGGCGGCAACACAATCCAAGCAACCACAATGCATCAAAACTCCACGCCCCCCCCCCCCCCCCCCAAGTAGTCGTACATATTGTATCAAAAAGAAACAGGCCCACGGGGGTGGTGTGGTACCAAAACGAAAAAGAGGAAAGAAACCATTTCGTACGGCAAGTATTGGTTCGTCTGAAGCGTTTGAGGAAACACTGGGCTCTGACTGGAGTCACGTAGCAGGACTGGTTATTTCTCCGGCAGGAATTAGGAAAGCAGCACGGCTGCGGCATCAGCTTGTGACCATCTGTGGCGCCGCGTCAAGGCTAATTAGCCAAATAACAAGACGCCGTTCAATCCCATCGCCCGTTTGCCCGTGTGATTGGAAGGAGTCTCTGCGACTACCGACAGACACAGACTTCCCATCCATCGCCGACACGACCACGGCGAGCCACGAGAACATCACCACGGGCACGGAGATGTTCAAAATCCAACGCTGGCCGTTCCCCTTTCTGAAAAGGCGGCATCAGGCCACGGTTACAGAAGCCACAGTGGCGCAGCGTCAACAGATCAGGCTCTGATGGCCACGCCCGCTAAAGGACACTTGTTTATCTCACTAACGTGGAGAGAGCGGTGGAGATAGATTGCAGCGTTGTTGCGTTGCACCATTTAAACTCGTTTCCCCTACCCGGCAGGATTGTCCCCCCCCCCCCCCCTCAACGCCCCAGGGTGCAGGATTGTCGTCGTCCCCCCCCCCCCCTCAACGCCCCAGGGTGCAGGATTGTCGTTACCCCCCCCCCCCTCAACGCCCCAGGGTGCAGGATTGTCGTCCCCCCCCCCTCCCCCTCAACGCCCAGGGTGCAGGATTGTCGTCCCCCCCCCCCCCCTCAACGCCCCAGGGTGCAGGATTGTCGTTACCCCCCCCCCCCCTCAACGCCCCAGGGTGCAGGATTGTCGTTACCCCCCCCCCCCCCCCCTCAACGCCCCAGGGTGCAGGATTGTCGTTACCCCCCCCCCCCCCCTCAACGCCCCAGGGTGCAGGATTGTCGTTAGCCCCCCCCCCCCCCCTCAACGCCCCAGGGTGCAGGATTGTCGTACCCCCCCCCCCCCCCTCAACGCCCCAGGGTGCAGGATTGTCGTCCCCCCCCTCCCCCTCAACGCCCCAGGGTGCAGGATTGTCGTCCCCCCCCCCCCCCCTCAACGCCCCAGGGTGCAGGATTGTCGTCCCCCCCCCCCCCCCCCTCAACGCCCCAGGGTGCAGGATTGTCGTCCCCCCCCCCCCCCCTCAACGCCCCAGGGTGCAGGATTGTCGTCCCCCCCCCCCCCCCCCCTCAACGCCCCAGGGTGCAGGATTGTCGTTACCCCCCCCCCCCCCCCCCCTCAACGCCCCAGGGTGCAGGATTGTCGTCCCCCCCCCCCCCCCCCCTCAACGCCCCAGGGTGCAGGATTGTCGTCGTCCCCCCCCCCCCCCCTCAACGCCCCAGGGTGCAGGATTGTCGTCGTCGTCCCCCCCTCAACGCCCAGGGTGCAGGATTGTCGTCGTCGTCCCCCCCTCAACGCCCCAGGGTGCAGGATTGTCGTCCCCCCCCCCCCCCCCCCGGGGTGAAACCCGGCAGGATTGTACCCCCCCCCCCCACAACGCCCCGGGTTGGGGGTGTTTGTGTGTCCCCCCCCCCCCCCCCCCTTTGAGGGCCTGTTAATTCCTGGACACATATGGAAGGGGACCAGGTGTGACGGGAACGGCTGTGCAACTAGCTGCAGGTACAGGTGTGCGGGGGGGGGGGGGGGGGACAAAGAAACGACCGTGTCCACCACTTTGAGGAGAGACAGACGGACACATGGAAACATACAGTAAATGCATGACGGCTGGACAGACAGGGAGACAAAGTGACGTGCAGGGAGACACTCAGGTAAAGGTACAAGCGTAGATCACAGAAATGCCGATCGCCACGCATAGATACGCAGAGAGACAGTGACAGATTTATAGATTATAGCTAGACAGCCACATGGAAAGATGACAGATAGACTGACAGACGGGAATGTTTTCAACGACAGGGCGGACGGGACAACTTCAATCGCTGTTCCCGTTGAACATAAGGAAGGTATGAAAGCTGTTCTTTTTTTCAGCACAGAGCGCACACACACACGTGTGTGTGTGTGTGTGCGCTCTGTGTGTGTGTGTCGGTGGAATCTGGGTCAATCATAATTCAAACGGTGGAATATGGCGGCGTTGGCCCCCACGCCTGGCCGCCTGCGGTTGGAACGGACACCGGTGGTCTGAAGGCACCTGAAGACGGTTCTCCTGCGCAAGCTGTTAGGGGAAATAAATACGCTGGGTTTTTTGTATTTTTAAATCTTTTTAAAGGACCACACTAGAAAAGGAGGGTGTGTGTGTGTGTGCTTATCCCAACACGCGCGGCCTACAGGCCCTTCGTTTATGGGTGGGGGGGGGGGGGGGGGGGGCGCTGGCGAGGTTGGTGTTTCCTGAAAGAAGAAAAAGGTTTTTAACGTTGTAGACGCACCGCTAACGACTGTAATTAAGTAGACATGCGGCCGTCAGGATTGAGCCGCTGGGCGAGGAGTGCGAGGAACTGCTGCTGTTGGTAAACCGATTCTTCAGTGGGATGGGTGGGTGGGTCCAAAAGAAAAGACACACGGTATACGAATGTGTTTTTGTCTTGCATAAAATTTGAAATATCTGCAGGTCAGCTCTAAACTGCGATACAGTATTATCACTTTGAAGCATATGCTCTGTATATGTATATAAATATATATATATGTGTATATCTATATGCATACTGCGGCGTGATTAGCATTTTAGCTAGGGAGTGCTGGAGAGACACTGCAGCTTTTTGTCTTCCCTGTTCCGGGGCATGAAGCTCATAAAGGTTCACAACGGATTTAACTAAATAGCTTTCAGGTAACAGAACTACCTTTACCACACAAGCGTTCTGTGGGTGTGTGTGTGTGTGTGTGTGTATGTGTGTGTGTGTGTGTGTATGTGTGTGTATGTGTGTGTGTGTGTGTGTGTGTGTGTATGTGTGTGTATGTGTGTGTCCATCTGTCCGTTTCTCTTCATTTATTAATGACATCCAGCTTCCAAGTTTAGGGAAGCAGCCCTGCATCTGCTGTACACAATCCCCAGCTCTCCCTCTCTCCTTCATCCCCCCCTTCCGGGCGAGGAGATTTGTAAGATGAGCCTCAGTGATCCTCCCTAATGACTACCAACACGCCAGGGCACAGTCCATTCCTACTGCCATTCGTCTCTCTCTCTCTCTCTCTCTCTCTCTCCCTCTTTCTATATATCATACTCTCTCTCCTTCCCTCTCTATATACTCTCCCTCATCTCTCTCTCTCTCTCTCTCTCTCTCTCAAATGTTTTGCCATGGTTGCTGAATTTGAGACCTTTATCATGCATGCTTGTCTGTACTATGAGGTCCATCAGTCTTATTCCTTCGATTCTAAATTTCTTCTTTTCATTCGTCCTCCATACACTGAACATCTGCCAATCTTCGGCCAAAATCTGCATTTGTACTGTGTTTTGTGAAAGACGCTCTATAAAATGTTTTTATTAGGTATCCACAGAGTATCTGTGGATACCTATTGTTATTTCTAGTATTTGATGGATGATTTCATCCTGGGCATCATACAACACGATACATTCTCATAGCATCGCTAGGTCCACTGGGAACCAAACCCCAAACCCTGGCAATGCCAGGCATGCTCTGGCCCCCAAAAGTGTAACATGCATGTATGGGTGTTATGTGGAAGTCATTGGGCTGTGTGTGTGTGTGTGTGTGTGTGTGTGTGTGTGTGTGTGTGTGTGTGTGTGTGTGTGTGTGTGTGTGTGTGTGTGTGTGTGTGTGTGTAGTGGTATTTCAGCACGGATGGTGGTATTTCGGGTTGGTAGGAATTTCAGGACTTCAGGCGGAAACGTTGGTTGTGGCCAAAGTGCTAAAAGCAAGTGCTGGATTAAGTTCAGCCCAATCTCAAAATAAAAGTCCTCTGCAGAAACTATTAAAATAGGAAATGCCTTTTTTTGAGCAATTGCATGAATTCTTTCAGATAACCATCTGTTAA
Organism: Lota lota; assembly: GCA_026745465.1. NCBI lineage: Eukaryota > Metazoa > Chordata > Actinopteri > Gadiformes > Lotidae > Lota > Lota lota. Next base: position 115,521 of record JACYXH010000537.1, read on the forward strand.
ATAATTGTTAAATGCAATTTTATATATATATATAAAGACATCAATAATAGTATATAAACACATTCACACCGGCGGAGGCAAATGCTTTGAAATGTGTTCATGAAAACACATAGTCACACCCACCCACCCACACACATACAGAAGAGCACACAGCTCTAATATTTGCCCTTGCATGCTTGTGAAGATCAGTTATTGCTGATCTTATTTCATTAGGCCGTGAACCATAATTATCTGTTTGACAATGAGTGCCGTTAAGTTATATTGCACAGACTGCAGTATAGTAAAGTGGTAGCGCATAGTGTGTACATGAAAGGGAGAGAGTACAATGACTGTAAAGATCCACTGTGAGTAGTGTCATGGTTAGAGGCGGTCATAAGGGACAAACCTGTGTGTGAAATACACCTCAGAAATGGAGAGAGACAGAGACGAAGAGAGACAGACAGAGCAACGAAGAGAGAGAGACAGAGAGACGAAGAGAGAGAGACAGAGGGATGAAGAGAGAGACAGAGAGACGAAGAGAGAGTGACAGAGAGATGAAGAGAGACAGACGAAGAGAGAGAGACAGAGAGACGAAGAGAGAGAGAGATGAAGAGAGAGACAGAGAGATGAAGAGAGAGTGACAGAGAGACGAAGAGAGAGAGACAGAGATGAAGAGAGAGAGACAGAAAGACGAAGGGAGAGAGACAAATGTCCTGAAAGAGAGAGAATAGTAAGTGAATTGAGTGAATTAACCCACTGATAAATTCATTCAAATGAATGAATGGATAACGAGAAGGAAGGACAGAAATGTAATGGATGTCAGGAAGAGAGTGTGAAAGACGGTTTGAGCTAATTCACTTTTATATAAAAAGTATTGATGTTTAAAATGAATGAATGGGTGAAGAGAATGAAGAGATAAAGTAGGAAATAAAGAGTGAAATGCACAGAAGAAAGGATGATAGAGAAAATGAAAGGAAAGCAGGAATGAAAAAAGAGAAGGAACTTAATAAAAACGAAAACAAAATCATGATTCAGTTAGATGAAATGTTAGGATTAGAGAAAAGATGAAAGAGGAAATGAAAAGAAAGAAAGTAGGAAATAAATGAAGAGGAGGTATCATGGTTATTTATGATCACACGAAGGTAAGGTTTTCAGCAGTTCAACATCAAAAACAAAACAAAATGTTGTTCACAAAGTAAAGTTCCCGTGCAAATCCCAACTTGTTGACACCAACGAGGTTAAGCCCAGTTTTCGAAAGAGAGAGCGATGAAAGCGTGTCTTTTTTGGAGACAGGCCGTCAAGTCGCCACCGAAGCCCACTCCCGAATCGGTCGTAGCAGACAAAGACACTTCAAACATCCTCCATCCTTACCTTAGCCTCACACTACAACCCAACGCCCCCCAAAAATAACAAAGGACTGTTTAGTAGAAATAAAACATGGGACCAGGAAAAAGAAAAAAAGAACACCTGACTGCTTACGCCTTGGGTTTTGGCACTGCTCAATCTCTGGCTGATGTTGCAAGCGTTTACGCCCGTTACACCACCACCGCTGTCCCGTGCTCCACTCGGGTTCCAGGGATCGCTGTGCTCCAATAACATGACCTAAAGAACCCCAGCGCGTGGACTGAACGGAAACTCGAGTTTGTGGACGGATGTACTGCTCCAACTCCAGAGCTCTTTCTCTTTGGTGGATCAAAGTCAACAACCGAAGTGTAATTTGTCAAAGCATAGGAGAGCGTGTGGTTGGAGAAAGAAGCCTTGTGTGAACGTGGAAGGAGAAGGATGCCTCAATGGAGCGATGCCCCTGGGGAACCAAACCTTCTCAGGAACCTGGAAAACAACCAGTACATTTAATCTCTTTCTCCAGGCCCGGAGATGTCACTGGTTTTAGTATATGGCAAAGGGGTTAAAGTTCATTGAGTCATTAGTTAGTAAGCGCTGAGTTGATTATTGTTATTATTATTAGTTGAGCGGCATGAATTTGACTGAACTCTGCTTTCAAGTTTCGAAATAAAAAGTGCCGTGGTAGGTTTTCAAATGTGTCTCGGAGAACAACAATCCTGTCCTTGAAACGTGGTGGTAGCCCTGCTCCGAAACGGACATGTGGAACGCGTGATGCCAGCCAGAATCGATCAAGGGTGACACGCTTTTTAACTTTTCCAAACATAGCAAGCGTTAAGTATAACTCCCCTGGCCTCGCCAGCCCCTTGGTGGCGAAAAAGCTGTGAATAATTCATGAAAACGACAATGACTTCACACAGACGTCATCCAAGCATTAAACGACGAGGGATTAACTCGCTTTGAGGATAACCGCAGTAGGGCTAATGGCAGCCTCAAGTGAGAGGAACAGAGCCACAGACAGAGAGAGAGAGAGAGAGAGAGAGAGAGAGAGAGAGAGAGAGAGAGAGAGAGAGAGAGAGAGACAGAGAGAGAGAGAGAAACAGAGACAGAGACAGAGACAGAGACAGAGAGGAAACATATAGACAGAGATACTGTATATAGGTCAAACTAAACTGTTGGACTAGTGCAATTAAAACTAAATAAAGTCTATATTCAAGTAAGAACAACCACATGAATAATGCACACCAAAGGGCCATGTTATTATCCAACCTAGTGATTGTATTGTTAAGTCTATATTCTGCAGTGGTTAAATATTCATGTTGTCCCTGCACTTGGTTAACGTCCGGAGCTTGTCTCGGTGTGATCTCAGATCCAGTAGTCCTACTGTCTCGAAGCAGAACTTCTGGGGGGAGACACACCGCAGAACTTCTGGGGGGAGACACACCGCAGAACTTCTGGGGGGAGACACACCGCAGAGCCGGGGGAGGACACCACACAAGGCAAACATCTCTGTTTAAATACAGAGATGTTCTAGTCAAGAGAAGTCATTGGCGCGCGTGGACGAGGCTTTCAGAAGTTGAATGAGTGTATTTGTACAGACGCCGGTCTACACTGTGTCGAGGTGAAACCTTTACAGACACTTTTTGGAGTTGTGCTACCGCTGGCCGAGTTTGTGTGCGCAAATTGCGTGCAGATCTGTGGAGATCTGGAGATTTTGTGATATAACTCATATCAAAAGAATATGAGGCGAAAAAAAAGTGAACCCCCCCCCCCCCCCCCCTGTTCGCCCATATTTGAGCTCATCTGCCATCAGACTTTAGACATGAATCCAACGTCTGGACTTGAGTGACTAGTCCTGGTGAAACGTCTACTTGTTTTAACGTCAACGTTACACGTAGCATTACTCCAGCGGTGTATACACTTATAGGCTAAATGCAAGCCGTGCAACTGGACATTATGAGCTGGACACGTTAAAAGACTCCTGGTGTCGGAGGCATTTGCAACGTAACATTTGCTTATTTGATTCTTCAATTGTATTAAATCATACTGGTATTGCATAGAAGGCCATAAAGTACTTTACAACAAATTGCAGTCAGCATTTAACCAATGCAAGTATAGGGTAAAAGTGTTGAACAAAGAACCAGTTCAACAATGAACTATAAAGAACAAGATTTAAAAAAGTAAATGATGTAAATAAATGAAACGGAACATTCATTTCACAAGCCGTCTTTTCCCTCCCTCATTTTAAGTGATGCAGATTGGTGGCATTTCCATTTCCATCACTGTTTCCACTCTACTTCTCTCTCTCTCTGGCACACTAATACTTATACAGCAGTGGGGGAAAAAGGGAAAAAGACAAAGGGGAAACAAACGAATTGTTAGGACAAAATGGGTCATTTCGTCATGTGCTTTATAATGTTATGTGCTCCAGGTTCAAAAATGGATGCTTCTAATGGAATATTTAGTGGGACCGTGAATAAAGTTGAACCGCTATGAAAACATTAACCGAAAAGAAATTGCCTGCTTATGTGAACCCAAAATACCATCAGCTAACACCTTAATGCGTCCGGCAAAAAGCTTATGGGCAATGTTTTTCAGCTCGATCTCCATTATGACTCAAACTGCTCAAGCCCTCGATGCTAACACAGTCATTTAAACTACTTTGTTATGAAAATGTTTAAATGTGGGCTTGTCTCACCATGCATACCATTTTAGCAATTGGTTGGTAAAGTAATGTGAAACAATATTGTGGTCTGCATCGATTCGGAAATTATGCGTGTTATTTAAATGTTTTTGTTTTTTGTTTTGATTTAGAGCATTACTAATTGGGCTGCTTTAATTAGATTGTATTTTTAGGAATGACATCCAATTTTGTTTTAATGGCACTTCCAGAAAGCCACATTGACTTAAATAAAAGGTAGTTATTCCAGTAATAACATGATGTCCATGTACAGAATGCATCCCTTACTATTTAGTCATTTAGAAGAGGCTTATCCAAAGTGGTGAACTTGAGATGCATGTCATTAGGGAGCAGATCTCAAGGGGTTAGGGGCGTCTAACTCAAGGATTGCTACAGGCAGACTGCGAAACGAATAAAGAACATGCTGCCTTTCAACTTTAATCTAAACACCCTTGCTCCGTTATGTTGCCCTTTCCTCTATTCATGATTCGCCCACGAACACTTCCTGTCCGGTACGATTGAACCACACCTTTGAAAGCATTCAGAATGATGCGTTGTTATTGTTTCAGCCACGGTGAGTGGACGACCAGGATGTGATAAGCATTGATCTTGGCACCGCATTCACAAAACACTTGGATGTCTCCAAGATAGCCTTCTTTCCGTTGTCCTGTTGGTTTCTGCTCACGACAATTTGAAATGGACACAGCTTGGTAGAATCGAGCCAAACCACCACATGCTTGTCACCCTATCTGAGTATGTGAACGTTCTTCCATATGGCCACCACTCGCGGGTTGTTCTGCCAAGACAAACTTGCATCTTAAGACTTGAATTGAAATAAGTTAATGGTTCATTACGATGATAGTGAAAAGATCCCACACAAATGCTCAGGAAGAAGCTTGCTCTTAGTACCGGTGAAATATAACCTGAGGTGAACTTGTGTTTGCGTTGCTAGCGTCCACTCTACATCAACGGGACGAGTTAGGGTTAACCCTAACCCCTATTAAATAATTGATAAATGAAGACCTTAGTTAACATTAACACCTTGTAGTTAACATAAACCCCATTAGTTAACTTTGAATTATAAGTTCTTTAATGCTAATCACTGCATGAAGTAATTTTAATTGATGTACCCTTATTATAAAGTATTACGCAATTAACTCACTTGTGTAAAGTAGTTAATTGCACTTCACTTATGTTTAGTTTATTATGTTTTTCAGGGTCCCCGTTTTGTATGTTACTTATGCTATTCATGGAGCCTGTTATCCAACTACCAGCCTAGGTTAGTCCATCATGTTTTGTTACTGTTCTTACTTAGATTCAAGTCTGCTTATACTTGACTTCTTGTTTTGAACTCCTGTTGAGTTCTCATTTTAAATAAAAAAATAAACCAGCACTCTCACCAATATACTACATCTGGGTAGACATTCTCAATCTTATATCTTCAGTGGGCTTCCCCCTTGAAGCTTTTAATTACTGGTTGAAAGCAACATATTGAGATTGATTTCGATTTTTATAAGATAAGCTATCTTTCCCCATGAAAACATGCGTGAAAACCTGTGACGTCAAACGAGGTTCAAAAGAACCCACATCTGGGTTCAGCGGTTTGATCAAATCGATAACTGCAGCACAAACTGCTGGTAAATCTTCAAGTGTCGCTTATTTTTCATAATGGTTTATTTCACATCAACATAAATTATTTTTACTTTTTCTTCATTTGTGATTTGGATGAATACTTCTATGGCTGGAAGTTAAATTGCTTCTTTATTTTTTTTGCAGTGTTTAAACATCTCAAGCAAACACCATTTCTGTTTTTTTTGTTGGTTTTTGGCTGGGATGGTTAACACACCACAAAGAAAATAGTCTATAAAGCAAACACACAATCAAAACGTAAGCTATTTTGTTGTTTAATCAAATATACCAAATAAGTAAACTTAGTAAAACTAACTCAAATCTGCTGTTAAGAAAATCTAAAAGATGTTCCTTTTGCTTGTATGCTCAACCTTCGGAAGATGTGGTTTTTGAAACGAGTGATCAGTCTTTTGGCACCGTATTTATTTTCAGGTTTCTTCCTAGTTTGCTCATGACTTTCTGCGTTTTGTCTCTCCAGCTAAAACACTTTGTGAGAAACATAGTTGTCTGTATCAGCACATATGTCAGATATTGAAGTCGTGTGTGAGCTGATGTGAGCGTGTGACAGTGACTGACACCTTTGGTGACCCAAATGTGGCCACCATTTTTCAGACAGGCACACACACACAAACAGACACACACACACACATTTACGCTTAGAACATTGCTGTTTCTTGTTGGTCCACAAACACTTTGACACGGCTACACACACACACACACGCTTAAATACGCACACATCTACACAAACAGCCTTACTGTTCCACAGCTTTGTGACGCATGTACACGCACAAACACAAAACACATGCACACACACACACACACACACACACACACACACAGACATTTACGCTTAGAATATTGCTGTTTCTTGTAGGTGCACAAACACAAAACACATGCACACGCATAAACACACACACACACACGTACATACCTACACATGCACACACACACACATACACACACACACACACACACACACATTGGCAGAAACATAAACAAAGATACATGCACAAACACACACACAGTCTTTTGTCACGACTGCGATTCAGAGCCGACAGGCGTTGTGTTTTGCGCGCTGACGTTTGATTACTAAGTAGAACTGCCAGGGAATCGTTTGTGCCGGCATGCGCTAGCGCCTTTTGTACTACTCAAAGCCAGTCGCCAAACACACACACACACACACACACAGACACACACACACACACATCAAAGTATGTGGTAAATGAATAGACGAAGAGACAACGCGACTCAACCCGGTAAGAGCGAGGGTGTGTGGGGCGTCCGACTTCCCATCGAGGTGGCCTGTCTCCTCTCGTCTACGTTCCCGTCCGCGTACTGGGGGATGAGTGTTTAAGAACGGCCCCGAGGTGGAGCCCGCTGGCCGAACCCAGGGTGGGGAGGAACGGGTGCTTCTGAGGACTTCTATGCTGATGATGTGGTGACTTCCTGACCAGCGGGTTTGGAAGTCAATGGAGCAAGGGGGCAGGATGGTGTAGCTAGTAGTGATGGGGTGTTTGGACTCCCAGCTGTAAGGTACCCCCCCCCCCCCCCCCCCCCCCCATGTCCTGTGTATACCTGTAGGCACCCCTTAGCTAAGATTACCAAACCACTACCTGCTCTTTAATGATGCTAAAATAGTCAAAATAATCATGATAATAGGCTTGTCTTTTTTGGGCCATAGTGCCCATGAGACTTTACACAATATATTTTGCCGCTTTTTTTCCAATCAAGGGACTGAAAGGTTGTCTATTTTAACAAACCGAGACATTTGATCCAGATCACAAAAATAGGGAAAAACCAAGTCTGGAAAGACAACATTGAGAAATACAATAAAAAACAGAAGTGCTACGACATCTTTTGTAACACTGCTTACATCCCTGCAGCCCCTTCAGAGGTCAAAAATCCTTGCACCTCTCTAGACAGAGCAAACAAAATCCAGAGGCGGTCCAAATACCTCCCCCACGCTGGTCGAGATCTTTAGCCATCCTTGCGCTGCCACCGCAATTTAGTAAATAGCTGGATCTGCGTCAGCCAATCAGATTAAGGAATACAAGGTAACTGCCCACCATGCAGTCTCGGAGCGTGTCATCTGATTACACCAACCGCTTTTTTCTTTTTCTCTCGAGGAGTTCAAATGCTTTTACACGCTACAGTAACGGTGTGCGTGATGTGAAGGGATGTTGTCTTTAAAAGAAAGAAACGAGTGAGATGAGTTGTGTTTACCCCTGTGTGTTCATGCGCCATCATCTACGCTAATCCCTCCTGACATCTTATTTATTTAGTTGTTTTTTCAGATTAAACCGTCAAGGCTTCTTCGGCCTACCTGAGTTCCACTATGTTCCCCCGCTAGACTTGGCGAAGATTGTTCCGCTTTTCAATATTAAAAGTGGCACAATCTTGAAGAAAGGTGACCATTGGCAACAGGGCACCTAGACTCTGAAGCAACATTCTTCTTTTAAATCTCTTTCAGCCCATCGTTTTGTAAACTGGTGTAATTGATGCTGCTCTTTCTCTTTGCAATCCTTTGCAAAAAGAAGAAATGCCGCGTGAATAAAGATTATAATTATTAGATGTTATTAATGTGCACAGCACAACATAATTACTTATGTTAAGCAGACACTCTCATCCAAAGTGAGTTAAGTGAATTAAGAAAGTGTTTCGGAGGCATCTTGCTCAAGGATGACGGCGCTCAAACATTTCAGAGGTGCGCAAGAAAAAAGCATCCCCGTGAGTGAGGGCGTGGATGGCATCATTTCTGGTTCACGCACGGTGACTTTAAATTAGGTTTGAACCTGGCTTTGGCTCACAGGAAACACAAACTCAAACGGCACTACGTGAAGTTCACCCAGTGGAAGGCAAGCTAAGGCATCTTGTCCGTTCACCGTCATTCTTACAAAAGTAATAATGATTCAAATCAACTCTGTGTAGATTTGCCTCCGTCTAAATCCCCTTCTGAAAACCTCATCCCTCGCTTGAATAAGTCCCTCTTCGGTAGAATATCTCCGTAATGAAACAGGAAACAAGGCGTGACTCCGCTGCTTGGTTTTATGGCCCAGACGCCTTGCTCGCCCACCTCCAGAAGTTCTGCTGTAACATCGTAGGACTGCTGGATTCCAGATCGAAACACCCCTAACTCACAGCCACACAACGCTGCCCTACTCTGGTTGCTCAGTGTGGAGAACGCTCCAGTCCCAAACACGTTCCATCCTCTCTGCTAATCGCTCTGCACATCTTTGTTTCTTTGTCATTTTATTTGTTTAGATGTTTTTCTCTTTGAAGCAAAAACCCCATCCGCTTCTACAGTCAGGGGAGCCCCTCGCGTGAAGGGTCTGACAACTTCGGAGTTCGCAGGAGGGAAACGTCCGGGGTGACTCAAGGAGGCAGAGGAGGAGCAGGAGGAGGAGGAGGAGGAGGAGGGTAACGTCTGGGGTGAATCAAGGAGGCAGAGGAGGAGGAGGAGGAGGAGGAGGAGGAGGAGGAGGAGGAGGAGGAGGGAACGTCCGGGGTGACTCAAGGAGGCGGAGGAGGAGGAGGAGGAGGGAAACGTCTGGGGTGAATCAAGGAGGCAGAGGAGGAGCAGGAGGAGGAGGGAAACGTCTGGGGTGAATCAAGGAGGCAGAGGAGGAGGAGGAGGAGGAGGAGGAGGAGGAGGAGGAGGGAAACGTCCGGGGTGAATCGAGGAGGAGAGGAGGAGGAGGAGGAGGAGGAGGAGGAGGAGGAGGAGGAGGGAAACGTCCGGGGTGAATCAAGGAGGAGAAGGAGGAGGAGGGAAACGTCCAGGGGTGAATCAAGGAGGCGGAAGAGGAAGAGGAGGAGGAGGAGGAGGAGGAGGAGGAGGAGAGGTAGAAGTGACAAGACGACGGCATCGGGAGAGACGCTTAGGTTAACCTTGTGAGTCTACGCAGGCAAACATGTCCATCGCCTGTCTCTGTGTCTGTCTGTCTGTCTGTCTGCGCTGTCCCATCTCCTCGGTTCTGTTCGTCTCGCGTTAATGACTTTATAACAACTATATATTTACTTTCTTTCTGTACATTGAATATTGTTGAAGCTCGTCTTGCCGTTTGTTCCCAGCTTGTAAATCACGTCAGATTAAAGAGTCTGCTAAACGCCTCAATGGAAATGGAAAATAGGGTGAGCTGTAAACATGGTCTTGTGCTTGTGTGTGCAGATAATTACGATGAACTTCAGGGGCATTCAGGCTTTTTTTTCGGTTTACTAAGTGGCAGACTGAAATGCGCTTCTGGACGGCACGGCGTCCATTTGGAAATTTGTCCTCCCTTATTGTTTTGTTTTGGTCAGTAAAGACTTGCTTTTTCACATTTTCTGAGCTGCGCATCTCAAAAGGAGGAGAATGGGAGTGTGTTTCTATGTGTGCGTGTGGATGTGTGCGTGTGGATGTGTAAGTGTGGATGTGTGCTTTAACCTGCTTTCAGTGAGGGTCTCAGCGTCCCTTTTGTAACATCCTGCACACAGCTGAGACCTTCTAACTAGCGCACGCGTGCACACACACATGCACGCACACACACACACACACATTGAGGTTTACACAGAGGTACATGTGCACATATGCACATGTACAAGACCTTAAGCACTCTCGCAAACACACGAACACAACCATCACCTATAGACACACACGCTCGAGCATACTCCTACACAAACAAGACACAACAATGACTGCACAAACACTTCTGAAAGCACTTCCATATTTTGCATTAAGAGATGTCTATTCAAATTGACAATGAACAGCAACGACGTTATTGCAGAGAAGACATTGCTTTTAGTATATTTAATTTGGGTTTGATTGAAACAGGATAAATACAGTACTTTTTATCTTATTTCATTTGTTCTTTCTTTCTTTCTTTCTATTTATTCCGCTTCCTTCCAAAAGTGAGCACACAGGCAACCCACCTCGGGCTAATCCGATTTAATTCTCACATCAAGCTTGGATGGACTCGTTTAGTGGTACGACAACGGCACAGAGTTTCTGCAGCAGGGCAGTGTGTGTGTTTGTGTGTGTGTGTGTGTTTGCGTGCATGTTTGTCTGAGCATATTTGTGCATATGCGTGTGGGGTCTGTCTGCTTATGTGTCTGTGCACATGCATTCCGCATTCGTGTGTGTGCATGTCTGTGTCTGTCTGCACACACTTGCATTCATTCACGTCTGTCCACACGTGTGTGTGTGCGTGTGTGTGTGTGTGTGTGTGTGTGTGTGTGTGTGTGTGTGTGTGTGTGAGAGAACAATGCACGGTTCACATGACATCTCCCCACTTGGCTTGGCTATGTTAACTTGCCATGTATTTAGGTCAGCACATTCTTCCAACGTGTAAAGCGATTACTTTAGCACATACATTAGTACCACAGAGGTGGACACAAGTAGTAATTACATTCAGTAAAAACACAATATTGGAGTTCCACATCAGCAAGCAGCATGAAATCAATACACGCATTTTCATTCTACTGCTGGTGCACTGCAGCGAAGCCTGTGCCTCACTTCATTGAACTGATAATTGATCATGTATCCAGGTCCGGATTGCGCTAGCCCACGGGCAAACTCCAGGCGCAACAAGAAGAAAATCCTGTATCATTAATAAGAGAGCGTTGACGATCGCGTCAACACTAACAAAAAACACCCGGATTGAACATCCCTCTGTGCAGTATTGTACCACTTTTCCCTCTTCAAAACGCTTCATTAGCTACTTTTATCATTTATTTTGCCCCGCTGTATCGACAACAGTCGTTATGCCTTTGCCATTTCCTCTACCATTAACCTTACCCCCTCCAGTGACTTCATCAACCAATACTTCGTTTCAGCTCATCTATGGAGCCTGCATCACCTAGCTACCAATCTCTCCCCACTCCCACTTTCCAGACTACCCGATGCTGGGTTAGCATTTACCATTTATTGGGTCATTTAGCAGAAACTTTTTTTTTACCCAAAGCGCCTTACCAGTGAATTCCAGATACATGTCATTAAGGAGCAGGTACCAGCGTGTTAGGGGCATATTAGTCTCGGATCCAGCACTCCTGCTATGTTATAGCAGAACTTCTAGCGGGACGTGGCACAGCTTGCATTGCGTGGCAGCTGGATTGGCGAGATCAAGAATCATGTGAGAATGAATCCAGCCAGGCTTCAGGGTAAGCAGTTATGGCCGAACCACAGTGTTTTGGACCGTCAGTGTCCTGCGACGAACCACGTGGTCTACGTGAGACGTGATAGAGGGTAATTAGACGGAGAGTTCCTCCAATCGCCTGCCAAGTATTCTTTTGAAAGTGCCTGCAGTTTTCCAAACATTATCCATGCATGACTTCCCAGATGTTTCTGTGTAACAAACCATCTGGTGCATCAGGCTAGCACAGTTCCTGGGCCGGAAACCACAAATGTAAAGGGGCGGAGTTATGCCTTGTTTCCTGTTTCGTTACGAATATTTTTTTACCTGATTTGAAACCTTTATAGACACTTTTTCCACAGGCTACTACTGCTGGCCGGGTTTGTGTTTGACACTAACGTGCTTACATTCTCCCGCCTCCAGCAACATCATCGGTCAAACAAATAGGAAGTGAAAGAAATGACGACGCCCAGTTCAACAAGAGTTGAGCTCGTCTGCCATCAGACAAGAGAGGGATCTAACGTCGGATTTGCAAGACTAGGGGCATCTTAGGGCGAGGCCTACAGCTTAGGCTGGGGAGGACATTGGGGATCAAACCCAGGACGTTTCAGCAGGAACAGATCCCCCCCCCCCATATATTTTTGAAGCAGAAAACAGGGAAACCATTTTGATGGAGAGCATATTCAGGTCCAGTTTCTTCTTTTAGGGCATTGGGGTTCTGGTTCCTTCTTTACCTTATGGACTCATGATTCACTCCCTTGGCATTTGAAAGCGGCGTCATGATTGACTGGTGGGGTCAATGAATGTATAAAAAATGCTGCTATTTGGCTGTGGGTTCTTTATTATTCATCCTTTTTACCTTTCCCCCCCCCCCCCCCCCCCCCCCCCCCCCCCCCCCCCCGTTTAGTCCAAGGATACTGGAATGATGCAAAAATAAATAAAATAAGCCAGTTGGTTTTCTTCTGTACCGGTCAACCTTTTGAAAGTTTCCCTGAGCTTTAAAAAACAAACGAAGGCGAATCGCCTCGAGAGGGGAGGAGGGGATCTGACACAGACACACAGCTCAGGGGCGCCAGATCTGTGCTTCTTCTAAGGAAGCCTCGCCTCTGAGTTTGCATCAAGACGTTGGCTAAGCATCGGGGCGGGGACACGCCAGCGGGGGAGGGGTATGGCCCACACTCCTCAGAGTCCTGCGTGTCTGTACACCTCAATGTGGTGTTACTGGGAGTTAGCGAGAGGGGGGGGGGGGAAGAGAGGGAGAGAGAGGAGAGAGGAGAGAGCGAGGGGGGGAGGGAGGGAGGGGGGAGAGAGAGAGGGGGGAGAGGGGGAGGGACAGAGAGAGAGAGAGGGGGAGAGGGGGGGAGAGAGAGAGAAAGAGAGAGAGAGAGTGAGAGAGAGAGAGAGAGAGAGAGAGAGAGAGGGGGGGAGGGAGGGGGGAGAGAGAGAGAGTGAGGAGAGAGGGAGAGAGAGAGAGTGAGGAGAGAGGGGGAGAGAGAGAGTGAGGAGAGAGAGTGAGGAGAGAGAGAGAGCGAGGAGAGAGAGAGAGAGAGAGAGAGAGAGAGAGAGAGAGAGAGAGAGAGAGAGAGAGAGAGAGAGTGTGTGTGTTTGGGGAAAAGCTGCAGTAGAATCTGTGAAGACAGGTGAGACATCTCAGGCACATCCACACACTGCAGCCCGGCATGGAGCTGAGACGAGGAGAGTGGAGTGGGCTACCCAGAAGCTCAGTCCACTAGGACCCCCATCCCCCCCCCACCTGCCTGCCTCCCTCCAGCCCTCCAAGGTAGTCCAAGGCTTCACTGGAGTAAGATCTCAGATCAGAACTTTGCTGTCTTTTTGCCTGACTGGCCGCTCCCTACTTTCTATATCCACCAGACACAACAACTCAGTGTGTTTCGAGTTGGAGTGAAGAGATACCACACAAAATACCACAAACACACACACACACCGCAACAATTGACCACAGCAGGGGGCCGGGGGGGGGGGGGGGGTATATTTCGTACTCTCTCGCTCATCCCCCGCTGGTTTCAACGAGGGAGAAAATAAAGTGAAAAATAACAATGCAACCACCGACATGTTGTTTGAATCTGCGGTTTGGTAACTGCACGTGGATGTTGTGGTCTGGGCTTCGCTTTTCGGTCGTCTGTGTTTGGGGCGTTGCACCGTTAGTTGCATATTAATTCAAATCTTGATTTTGCGACGCTGAGGTGCTGTGTATAGGGCATTCTTTGGTGTTTTACTGTTATTGTTACTCTCACATTTTGCTTAGGGCTCTGTTTTATTTAATGTTATCATTTGTATTTTTTTTTTCTCTCAAACGTATTAATATTCAGTTCTTTTTGTAAAGAATTGTGTTTTATCGGGGGCTGCACCCGTAGCTTGGTGTAGCCTGTCCTGTTTGTCTCGTCCTGTCTGGCCCACATAGTACATATTTAAAGCATTCACATACACTGATTCTCAATCTGCGGGGGTGGGTCTGGGAGGGGGTGCGACCTGACCCCACCTCTGTCTGAGAGAACACTAGGGCAAACCCAGGGGAGGGTGGCAATGCACTGTATTGTGTCTTTTTTTATATGATAGTTTTCGTTTTTTATAAAAATCATCATTTTGGTCTCTGCAATTTGCTACTCATGAAAGGTTATAATATTTGTGATCACTATCATTATTTTTCAGAACCGTGGAGCCCTATCTATAATGGCCTTTTACGGATTAGGATGTTTTTCTGGATAACTCAAGTACTGCACTCAACAAAGTACCCGCTAACGTGAATGTCTTTTCAAACCACTACCATAAATCTGAATTACTCGTCAAATGGTTGAATAAATGGGTGACGATCTCCGCGAACCACAAATCTTCGGTTCGAGCATCAACTGTATTTGGTTCCACGCACGCCATTGTCTCGTGCAAATGTTGTCTGACGTCGGATAAAGGATAACGCGAAATAACCCAACCACAGGTTTTCGTTATCCGATGTGATTAGCCTCAGGGATGAGCACCTTGATGTTATTAGATGAGATTAGCCTCAGGGATGAGCACCTTGATGTTATTAGATATGCTTTCAATATCGTCCGTCTGTTTTTATGAAAACACAACCCTCAAGTCATGGGATGGAGCTTTTTTTCCCAACATAAAAGCGCAGCTATACAGTCACATTGGAGGTATTTTCAACATGAAACCACGGCCGACGTGTGTTGGGAGAAGGTTTTCAACAAAAAAGCGCGTTTATACAGTAAATATGTTGGAGGTTTTCAACATAAAAGTACAGCCATACAGTGTGTTGGAGGAGTGTTTTTCAACATAAAAGCGTGTCCAGTTGTGCTGGAGGAGGTTTAAAACTTAAAAGCGCGACCATACAGTTGTGTTGTGGGAGATTTTCAACATTAAAGCAAGGCCATACGGTGAGGTTTTGGAGGACATGTTCAACATAAAAGCGTGACAATTAAGTAATGCTGTTTGAGTTTGTCAACCTAAAAGTGTGTCCCTGTATGTAAATGTTGTTCCGTGCACTAATGCGTTGCGACACACCCATATGATCTGTGAAGATTGTGTTCGGCACGTATCGGATTTTTGCGCCAATGCCAGCGTGTGCTGTGTCTGAATTTAGTCCTGATGAGTCAAATGAAGTGGAAATGATACAGAGAGTGAGGGGAAGGGAGAGGGGAGAGGAAGATGATGGAGGAGGGAGCCAGGGTGAGAGACAGAGAGAGGGAGCGAAAGAGCAAGAGAGAGAGAGAGAGAGAGAGAGAGAGAGAGAGAGAGAGAGAGACCAAATAAGAGATGAGAGAGAGAGAGAGTGGAAGAGAGAGGAAGGGAGGCAGAGACATTTGATGTTCAGACACAACCTGTTATGGACGTCAATGGGCCATGTAGCTTCAATTTTAACGACGCATGCGCAAAAAAAACAGACAAAACAAAAGTATCCCAATTTGCCCAGAGGCCCAGAAATAAAAAGGTGCTGTTGAATCACTTTGTTGTTTGTACTGATCGGCGCAGACCATCAAACGCCTCATTTGGGACCCGAACACAAAAAGGCAACTACGGAGGGGGAGGGTAAAAAAAAAAAAAAACACAGGTTAGCAATGTTGCTATTGTCGGATTCGGTTGAAGCACGTGACAAACGTTACAGTCGTTACAGCCACCGTAGTCTCAGACTTCAGAATAACATCAGAATAACATCAGAATAACATCAGAATAACATCAGAATAACATCACAGGTCTGATGGCAGACGAGCTCCAATCTGGGTTAATGGAACGTTTAATTTTCTTTCGCTTCAAATTTATTTTGACCAATTATGTTGCTTGTGGGAGGGGGGGGGGGGGGGGGGGGGGGGGGGAGTATCTGTAGACACAGATTACATGGAACCGGTCTCTACTGGAAACAGCCTGACCGGCGGGACCGCCACAGGCGAGATACGGCTTACAGTTCATCTCTGCTCGAGAGGAGGAGGACTGATAACCAACACGTTAGCATCTCTCCATCGTCTGCGTCCCTCCTTGGCCAACAGCAAACGCAAACTCGGACAGCACTGGTAAACTGCGCATTAACTGTAGCCGGTGGGAAGACAAGCTAACATGTCCTTTCCCGAGGCCAACGTCCTTAGATAAAGTGTCAAATCAAACCTGTGCAGTAGACTGGCCACTGTGGAATTGTTATACATTTGTTAAAATCGTCATTTGAAACAGGTTACACAGCGTAACTCCGCCCCTCAGACGACCTGGTGTCGACCCGGGCGCGGTGTCGCCATAGCACCCAGAAGTTGGGCTATGGCATCGTCAACAGCAACCGCAGCGATTTGAGATGGGAGTTGTCAAAAGGGCTTTTGGGAGGCTGGGGACAGCTTTGCTTTCTCTTCATTTTATTACTAATGATTTAGTGTACAAAACAATGTATTCTTTACCTCCGTGCCTCTCTTGACCCTTTGAGCCGTTTTCGTTATTCATTAGTGACATTTATCTCAATTATTGATCTAGCTTCGGATAAAAGAGCCTGCTAATTAACCAAATTTAATTGAATGTGTCATTTGCCAAGACATACTGGTCATCATAAATGATTATATGCTCACTCCAGGTTTATTTTGTTTTTACAAACCATTAGCGCGCACTCTCGCACACACACCCAGACACACAAATGTAGATACTCAAGTGGCTAAAAAATGCTAAGCACGCTAACTGCTGTCACTGGGGAGAAGGAGACAAGTGTAAAATGGCTCCTTTAATGACCAGATTAAATCCCCGGCCCCTAAGTGAAATGTAATGGCGCCCTGCTTGTGTCCGGGTCAGTAGAGGGACCATCTAATCCGCTTTCAAACACAACATTAATCCCCCGCCCCCACCCCCACCCCGCCCACCCACAACACAGTTTGATGACTAAGTACAATGACCTCACACAGCTCAGGGCGTGCTACTGGTCAAGATTCAGAGCATCAGACTGAGGGAAGCGTCTAGAAGCCTTGGCCTTTGAAGGCACCTTGACAATAGCAATGTGTTGCGGAAATAAAATAAAATAATTAATTAGATCTCAAGGAGATTATCGAGATGATTAGCAACTACAAGGACCAATGTCTAATTTAGTTGATTAGTTTATTGCTGTTCATTTCCCCGTCTGCAGAAAATGTTTCAGAACATTGGCACCACAATAACAACTAACATATTTGAATCGGAAGTGAAAAAGTCGGCTACAAAAAGCAATTAATTGCACATTTCCCTGTTCCTGGGGTATTTTTATCTAACCCCAACCGACGAAAAAGGAAATACTCATTTGCCTATGTTTATTACAGACACATAAAACATTTAAGACATGCAAATGCAAGACAAACACAATCCCCCCACTGTACTGACTTCAGTCTCGGAGACCCCCCCCCCATCCTGCTGCCTCCCCCTTCTCTCATGATACTACAGCGGCCCCATTCAGAGTCTCTCTCTCTCTCTCCTCCCTTCCCTCTATCCTCCCTTCCCTCTCTACCCCTCCCTCCCCTCCCATCCCATCCATCTCAGTACCCCTGCTCTCTCTCACTCCCCCTGCTTTCTCTCTCTCCCCACTTCCCTCCCTCCCCCCTCTCTCTCAGCCCCCCCCCCCCTCTCTCTCCCCACTTCCCTCCCTCCCCCCCTCTCTCTCCAGCCTCTCCTCTCTCCCCCTCTACTCCGATGATGCAACGCGGGCTGCTTACCCCGGTCTCTTAACGAGAACCCAACGAGTTCTGGCTCGGCTGGGGTCCGTCTACACACACACACACATACACACACACACACACACACACACACACACACAACACAGACTTAGCCGCGGGAGGGAGGCCTTGGCTTGAAATGTCCGCCCCCTCCCCCCACCCTCAATGTTGAAGGCACTTGAATTGACGTGTGCTCTCGTTTGACCCCCACACAGACACACACACACACACACACCCCCCCCAACGTGTGAAGCGTACTCTTATGAAATGAACCACGCGTGTCCTCATCAGAGGGTTTACAAGGAGGGGGTGGGGGGGGGAGAGTATGTCTGGGTCACTTTGGGTCAGCTATGGTTATGCGGTCGCTGTCTGTCTTGTTGTGAAAGTGTGCTTTGTGAGTGTTTTCTTCATAATGTTGTGGTTCTGTTTCACCTTATCCCCCCCCCCCCCCCCCCCCCCCCCCCGTACGGTTTGGATATGGAAACGTTTATGTGTGTCTAATCTGTCCATTTCCCATTTCGTTCCACTGCCCACTCACCCAACATCCTAAGTATTTCCTTCTGTAATTCAGTTATTTTTTTAGGGAATGGACAAAATACAACTACTGCTCCTGCTAGTATTACTGTAGTACTTCTACGACTAATACTACTAACGCAAACCCTACTACTACTACCCCAATAACTAGGAATACAACTGCTAATATAACTATAGGCTATCTATACTACTAAAGATTCAAAAAGGGTAACACTACCGCTATTAGTCCTATTAAGAAATGAATGACTGTACATTTCAGATTATTACATGACAAACAACTAGAAAGAAACTTTCACCAGGGATAAACTTTTTGTTCTGGGAGTCAGTATTGTGTGGATTCCTTCAGTGCTGTAATCAAAACGTGGTGCAGACCAAAACGCATCACCGTAGCGTGGACCACACTGCATACTCTGAAGTGGAGATGGGTTTTCTTTCTGCTGATGTGCTGACCTTGAAAGGGGCAGCCCGTTGGGGACTGAACTAATAGCAGACGGTGACGTTTTTTGTACCATATTCTTGTTGGTTTTCAATAGCAATTTCTAATCTGCTTTACAACACACACACACACACACACACACACACACACACACACACACACACACACACACACACAATGCAGTAATGCGGATAAAACAAAACCTGCAACCTGTCGCTATGACCTCCAGAACTGTCTTCGTCTGGGAAAACAAATTGTTCCGGGTGTTTCCGAACACTTGTGTTCCTGTTATTGCCGTTGACTCGGCCATGAATCCGAAGTGACGCAGTTTTTGCTCTTTCACCAAAAAGCCCCAGACTCGCCGTACAATAACTTATGTTTTCTTATACGTTCTTTCATTTGTAACATCATGGAGGACTCGGGCATTCAACGCAGCCTACAGCTATGATTCATCATCATCAACATCGTACAGTGTGTCGCTGCTCACCTTTATCGCACAAAGCTTTCATTTCTAACTCCACTCCATCAAGCTAGGGAAGGTCAGGTAAGGTAATCTTTATTATCCATGAGGGGCGATTTGCTGCACAGCCAGTAATACAATCATCATCAACAATCAACACACAGACCAATCAACACACAAACCGCGTACACAAAAAGCATAGCATTACATGATGTTGTTCAAAAGGCCGATAGCAGCAGGGACAAATTAGCTCTTGAATCTGTTGGTCCTGCATCTTGGCGGATGACATCTGCGACCAGATGGAGGCAGCCTGAACTCACTGAGCAAGGGGTGACTAGGGTCAGCAAGGATTGTCTGGGCCATCTTTGTGGCTCTGACTTTGTGCGGTTGGGAGAGGTTGTTTAGATTTGCACAATCTAACAATTCCTTCGCACATGTTCCTGTTTTTCAAGGTCAGTGGCACAAACTAGTAAACAAAAAGGGAATGAAGCAAGAGTAAAAAGTTTGCATAAAAGCGAGGTCAACATTAAATCTTCTGAGCTTCAGATGAAAGTACATGTGCTGATGGGCCATTGCATGAACAACGTCAGAATTTGGTTAAAAGGCTTACTTATCAATTATTGCCCCAAGATATTTTAACTGTTGAGTAACTTTGACAGCCTGGCTGCAAATAACAGCAGGAAGAATATGGGAAGGATTATTCCGTCACTTCCAATTGTATTTCCTTTGTTTTAAACATTTATATCCAAGAAGGAGCTTCACTAAATTGGACCACTGGACCATGGTTAATCATTACTGAGCAGGGATGACAGAATCATCTGCAAACTTGACGATAGGTCTGACCTCACCATGGCACTGAGACTCATTTGTTTACAAAGCAAATACACTACAAAGGGCACACCCCTAGGGCGAGGCAGGGGAAGATAAAAGGGCATTAGATAAAACGACATTGACTTCCACCTTTTTTAGACCGGTCAGTTCAAAAGTAATCTCCAGCATATTAATTCAAGGTCTATGTTGTGGAAGCTGCCAAGTCCATCTGCAAAAATGTGAGGTTGGATACAGTTCAAAGCTGAGGAGAAGTCACAAAAATTCTTTGCACTATCCAGATGATCAGGGACCATATGAAGTAGGGTGCCACTGTTTTTACTGTGTCTTTTTCGGCAAATGTTGAGGTCATTAGCAAGTTCTTGCCAGCATGGGAAATGGGACACTTCCAAATCTGCATGCCCATGAAGGACTACAAACCATGTCATGCTGGCCATGAATTACCAGTGCTTGACAGGGTTTCTACTTTGTCCTTACATTTATGTTTTTAAATATTAAGTTCCTTCTTAAGTTGCTTCTGCAACTCACCTGGAACAAGTATCATCCCCCCCCCTGGTTAAAAATGTTTTTAACAACAATTTTCTGCGCAAAGATCTGTGCAGAAAATCTAACCATAGCAAAGGTTCAAACATTTCACGATCCTAGTAGGAAAAGTGGCGCGTTGCTAAAAGGTCCGAAGCAGCAGGAGGAATCCGCGGCTATACTAAAGAGGCCTGCGGTGACTTATTGTTGCGTCAGTCTCATGCAGTCAGATTACAAAAAAATGAGTTAGCGGTAACGTTAAAACAGGTGGAAGTCCAACGGGGTACCACCCAACGCACAAACACCGTCTTGTTGCCATGAGACCACCGGCAGGTTCTCATAACTATGACTCTGCACGGGGGGGGGGGGGGGGGGGGGGGGGGGGGGGTTAGTGTTTTGATCGGGTTGCATTGCAACTTGGTTTGGAGAATCAATTATTTTAACTAGTTGGAAAAACAATTGTAACCGGTCCCTAAGGGTTTACAAACCCTGTGATGAACACAGGTGAGACCCTGATTCAAGAAGAAGTTCAGGGGGGTGTGTATCATAAATACACATTTCAAATTTCTTGTGAAAATATATCTTGGTTCACATCCAATCAACCCGCTTGATAAAAGGGAGAGGTGAGTGGGGCAACCCCTGGCCAACCAAATAGCTCGACGAGTTCTTACTTCTTTAGAAGGGCAGGTAAGGTACGACGCACAGTCTAAGCCAAGCCAGACACTCGGAGTATGTTCAACCTTGCTCAACGGTACCTTGCGGTAAAGAAGTGTATTTTGACAGATTTCGACTGACCCGGTGTTTGGGATTCAACCAAAGCCTGCGGGTTGCATGTGTTTTTCTATTCTTTTCTAGAATACAGACACCCTGATGGCACAGGTTTATTGCCGGGTGGGAGACATATTTGAGATTAACCAGAATACCTCATATGATTTGGAGGAATCCAACAATGTATTGAAATCAATTTTAAAATTCACTTTGCACTCTATCCAGTTGTGGTCGTTTTGATAGAAAGTTGGTCGTGCAGTACTAGTAGCAATCTGGGAACCCACGGGGTCTCTGGTGTAACCAGCGGATATCCAGGCCAAGACTTCCTCTTCAGTGCGCCGGTCATTGTTTACATAGTTTGAATCGCTTTGAAAAAAAGCGAATAAATCGATGGGTTCCTAGTTTGCATTTCGGCTCTATGTTGCGCTCCACACAGACTGTCTACACAGATGCAACCAAAGCTCGCTCAAACGTGATTGGGCGATAATACTTGGACTACAAACGGATTACCAGAACGATTCCGATGCCAAAATGTTGTCCCTTGCCCACGGATGCTGCATTCATATGCATACATCTGTTGATGGAGATAACTCCATTCCCCATGTTATGTTATGTTCTCAGTCTCACCTGTGAGTCTAACCTCAGTAAAAGCGTTGACTTAGTGATCAAATGTAAAAGCTAGACTGAGGGATAGGGATGGATTGACAGGATAGGGTGTTCGATTCCCAAAGGCATCGCTCTCCCCTCGGGCAAGACAACTTGACCATCTGCCTACTCACTCATCCCCTTTACCTAAAAGTATATTCACTGCGAGGCATGCTGGATAGACCCACCCGCTAAAAGGTAAACGTGCGATGGCTTTCAACAGAATGAGTGAGTCCATCCCTTTGGGATGTGGAGGCCAAACAAAGCCGATAAAAGGTGGTGTAGTCGCCTCAGGAGGTGAAGAACCTGTAATACACCCCCTCCCCCATCCACACCAGGAGACAGTAAATCATAGCACTCATAATAGGAACCTTATTTGGTCGCCGGGGGCAACTGCTGGACCGCGATGCTGTAAAGAACAATGGTGTGGGGCGAAAGGGGATGGGTGTGCTTTTGAAGGTGACATTTAGGGTGGGGGGGGGGAGGAAAATATAAGAGAAGGTTGGAGTAATGGCAGTGTTCGACTTTGATGGATGTCTTTTTTTCCCCGCAGCCCAGAGAGGGCACCATACACCCGTGTGTGTTTGTGGCTTTAATGAAAGAAGACTAAGTCCTTGTGTCTGTCTTTGTGCACATGAGTTTGAGACCGTGTGTGTGTGGTCTGTTTATTTGTGTGTGTCCTTTGTTTATGTGTGGTAATAGGTACACTGGTCCCTTTTTGAGTGTGTGTGTGTTTCCTGTTATGTGTTTGCGTATGTGTGTGTGTCCTGTTGTGCTTGTGCGTGTGTATATTTGTATACAAGTAAGTCCTTGTGTTTGTCTATGTGCACGTGTGTGAGGCCATGCATGCATGTGTGCGCACACGCATGCATGTGTGTACGGGCAAACGCGCATGCGTGTATCTGTGACCGCGGTCATTCATGTGTGTGGGCGTGTACTCTTACTCTTTGGCTGCCCTTTTAGTCTCCAACTTACACACGAGAAGAGGATATTAATTCAGCAAAGGGAACACAAACCCATAATACATAACACCGAGAGAACTATGACCCAAATCACAAACAATACCGAACCATACAAATACCTTCCAATAGGTAAATAAGGGCTCCTGAATCCTATCCTCAGATACACTACTCGCAGTGGAGCAGTGTACCGACGCCACACTGTAAATCATGCATTAGATATTAGGTATTATATAAGCGGACGCCTCTGAACCGGAACACGTGAAGGATGGAGCCAAGCTGATGATGCCTCCTACTGTGCTCCTTCCCCTTCCACAGCTATTGATATTCCACTCAGAGATGTACATCACTGTGTGTGTGTGTGTGTGTGTGTGTGTGTGTGTGTGTGTGTGTGTGTGTGTGTGTGTGTGTGTGTGTGTGTGTGTGTGTGTGTGTCTCTGAGTGTCTGGTTAAAGCTGGCAACAGGGGAAAACATGAAACCGGTTTGATTGCATGCTTGAGATTAATTTGTGTGTGTGTGTGTGTGTGTGTGTGTGTGTGTGTGTGTGTGTGTGTGTGTGTGTGTGTGTGTGTGTGTGTGTGTCGACTCTGGGAAGACAACAATTTGCTGGGTCACAGGTTTCCATCAGTCAAATGAAGAGTCGTACAGTTCTCTCAACATGGACAATTACTGAATTAACTGTTACCTACCATGGTTGGATTTTGAGAGGTGCAAACGACAGACTAGAATTCTATCATCTCAGACAACACTTAACGTTTTTACACATGTAATAAGCAATGCAACAATCGGTCACATCATGCACTTTATATATACTGTTATGGAACAACTTAATCCTAACCATGGTATGGAACCTTTGCCCTAGCCCGAAACACACTGTACTTCCATGCTGTTCCATAACATGAATACATATTAAGCACAACCCATCACGTTACATTGCTTATAACACAGTACTTGGGTGATTACTATAACAGGACACTAATGTAAAGGGCAACCATGTCTTAGATAGGATGCGATACTACTAAATATAAGCATTTCCCTTTTGTTTATCTGCTTGGGTCATTGCCAGTGACTGTGTGTAATCCACGCCACTAAACCACGATCGTTTCAGCTCATTAATCTCCTGCAGCTTCGTTCTGCGATACAAATCCTCAAAGAGGACACGGGGGCAGGATAGCCTCCCAGCCGAAAGGTACTGGGTTCAAACCCCGACGTCGGCGGTCTGCCTGTAGACATCCCACTGCACGACGGCCCCTTGCCTAGTCTGCACAGAGTCGTCGTAGGACAATCGCAGGCGTAGTGATGCCTCTGCCACCCTTTGTGTACCGCGGCACATCCTCCGTGGTCAACGTGTGATCTCTTCACTGGTTTAGTCTACTACCTGCGCCCCGGCGCGCACACGTAGCTGACCCATCGCTAGCGTTATGAGCCACACCTGTGCCTCCCGAGACAATTCACTCAATGACCTCCCCTCCCCCACAGACATAGTCTTACATCGTCCTCCTTACATGTCTTCTTCATTACAAGTTCACTGGGTAATCACCTAAAAGTATGAATGGGGGAGCTGCTGCTTGCTTTAACGCAACTGGTAGAGGGGGGGGGGGGAGGAGTGACAGAGTAATTAAATATGGATAGCAGCTCCTGTTGTCTCAGCTGGTGGCTTGTGAACAGTTGGCAGTGTCTCGGTGTGATACAGCTGTCTGTCGCTGGGTTTAGTTTGACAGTTGTTGTTTGTCTCATAAAGAGACGATATTACTAAGAAATGAATCAAATGAAATGTTACCATCAATAATACATGAAAAAAACTACTCCAGCCAAGAAAAGACACATTGACAGAGAAAACTAGCGATGAAAGCTTTCAGATTTGAATGATATAATCACTTTTCGAATCACTTTTTCTTGTTTTACTCTTTTTGGGAGGGTTTTGGCCGCCACGGTTACGACCAGACCAAGGGATCGTCGTCCTTTATTAATGCTTCAAAACGTTTAGTCTCTGTGTGTGTGTGTGTGTGTGTGTGTGTGTGTGTGTGTGTGTGTGTGTGTGTGTGTGTGTGTGTGTGTGTGTGTGTGTGTGTGTGAATCCAAATGACTGATTTAGTCGTCGTCTTCTTCTTGCCTGGACTCATTAAAATAGATTACATCTGTCTACTATTTCAGGGAACGACTCGGTAGTTTGGAGAGCGGTGCGCCCCCAGAGGCTGTCCCCCCTCCCTGTTAAAAGTACAGAAGCAGGCTCGTTCTTCAACGTCCAGCCAGCCCAGTGCTGACTGTGATAAAACACTGCCAGGGACGACCGGGTTAGGATGTCGTTTGCGCCGTGTGTGTGTGTGTGTGTGTGTGTGTGTGTGTGTGTGTGTGTGTGTGTGTGTCTGTGTGTGTGTCTATGTGTGTGTGTGTGTGTGTGTGTGTGTGTGTGTGTGTGTGTGTGTGTGTGTGTGTGTGTGTGTGTGTGTGTGTGTGTGTGTGTGTGTGTGTGTGTGTGTGTGTCTATGTGTGTGTGTGTGTGTGTGTGTGTGTCTAGGTGTGTGTGTGTGTGTGTGTGTCTAGGTGTGTGTGTGTGTGTTCGTTCCCTTCATTTGATTCCTTATCTTTAACCTGTACGCAGCCGAAAGGTCACAGACAAAGATATGAGTAAAATGGAAATTCCTTGCACAACACCAAGGCAGAAAAAGGAAAAAGGAAAAAAGAAAGGTGAACGGCTGGAGAGACGGACGGTTAATTATGGGATGGACGGAATAGAAATGATGTAGGAAGGTCAAATAATTAGAAAGATATCTGTGACGGAGCAAAGCGAAGGTCGGCAGAGAGAGGTCACCCATGACGTTAGGATGGAGGGATTAGAGTCCCGTGTTAGAAGTGCGGGGAAACCGAAAAACAAAACGCATTACCTCGCAAACTTATTTTTCGGACCGTGCCTCGCCGAAAACCCGGCAGACGATGGGCAAAGGGAACATTGCGTGCAAGGAAGACCGAGAGGGACGGCGGGCGGGATTTACGATGATGTGATTTCCCCGTTTCCACGGAGACCCCTCTGGTGCTACCCAATGGAACGTTCGGTGAGGAAACGGAGAGTGCATCGAGTGTAAAACAAGTTGGTCTGCAGAGGACTTTCTCGGTCTAGGCAGGCCCAAATAAAATCGACTTCTTTTGAAGTACGCCGACTTGTTTGAGGGAGGGAGGGATGGTTGAAAGGAGCGGGTGGGGGGGGGGGGAGAGAAGGGATGGGAGGGAACGATATGGATGAAGGAATGAAGGATAGAGGAGGAGAAACGGTTTAAAAGTAGATCGAGAGAGGAATGGAGGGAGAGGAGAGAAATGGATGAGATGATGGAAGGAGGGAGAGAGGGAAGAATGGGTAAGGCAGGGACGAAGGAGGTAGTGATGGGAGGAAGGAATGGATGAAAGAGAGTGTGGTGATGAGGGGAAAAAGAAGGGAGATGAGGGAGGAATGAAGTTAGTAGGGAAGGCGGTGACAGGATCATAGCGTAATGATTCCTGGGAGAGAGACGACCGACGGAGGGATAGAAAAAAGTTAGAAGGGTTGAGGTGGTGAAAAGGAGGAAAGAAGCTTACGGAAGAGTGAGCGAAAGAGGATTAAAAGCAATATAAAAAAAGGAAGTAAGGAAACGATAAAAGGACAGACAGGAACCAAGGATGGAAGGGAGCATGCACAATGTGTGACGGGGTGGGGGGGATTATTCCTGGAAAGGTCTTGTTTATACACACACACACACACACACACACACACCCTTCACCGATGGACCCTTCAGCAACAACTGAGGGGACGATGACTCGAGGGGGATTTAAAAACTTTCATTGGACGTCAAGAATTGTACCTGACTCCTTTCATTTTTCTCTCATCTTTTTTCCAGTTAGTCAGACAAAGTGTCCTTCTCCATGTACACACAACGCTTATGATGGGAAAACACAGGAGGAGGACAGGGAGGAGGAGGAGGAGGAGGAGGAGGAGGAGGAGGAGGAGGAGGAGGAGGAGAGGGAGGAGGAGAGGGAGGGAGGAGGAGAGTGAAAAGGAGAGCAGGTCGACAGAAAACTGATTAACCTGCCAACTCGTCCTGTGCTGTGTGTGCACGTTCTTTTGACGCTTGTAGGTAAACAATGGCTTCAAACGCCACATCATCTGGCAGGCGTTACATAAATTACATACAATTGGCGATAAGAATCTCTCTCTCTCTCTCTCTCCCTCCCTCCCTCCCTCCCTCCCTCCCCCTCACCCACCTACCTAGGCGTTGCTGTGCTGGCACGCCGAGGCAGAAATTACCCGGCCCTATGTTCCGAGCGACTCCCCGTCCCTATAAATAGACATCGCTTGTCACGTCTCGACTCCCCCCCACCCCCCCCCCCCCCCACCCCCACCCCCCCCCCCCCCCACCCAAGAGATCCCTCCGTAAAGAAGCGAGTGTTTAAAAATACCTCTGCGTGACGCGTTTT
Source organism: Lota lota (assembly GCA_026745465.1). Taxonomy (NCBI): domain Eukaryota; kingdom Metazoa; phylum Chordata; class Actinopteri; order Gadiformes; family Lotidae; genus Lota; species Lota lota. The sequence goes on from JACYXH010000537.1 coordinate 143,020, forward strand.
TTTAATAACACTCCTTTTAAGCGGCGTTCAACCGAGACGCTATTTCGGTGCTCCTTTAGTCACTTTTCCGGTCCGTTTTCTTTTGTTCATACGCTGCTGCCTTTTCTATCGAAGCCAGAGTCCTAATAATACACTTTGTTTGATCGCTCGAGCTCCAACGGTCCACGAGATGGGATACAGTTTGAGGAGCACCTGCAACGGGTTTCAAAATCCAAAGCTGTCGTCCTTTACCAAATAGGCTGATTTAGGAGCATAACAAATGTGTTTACTAAATGTAAACTTACAGTATACAAATGCATACTGTATGCATAAACTAACTAGATCGAATATATGATATGAATAACATGGAAATACTGACTGTCGCCAGAAAGGGGCAACGCACAAACACACTACACTGCATATACAAAACTAAAATATGCGCAGACCAAAAAAAACGAATGCAAAGATTCTCACACAAACATTTGCAACGATAGAGCAAGACACACAGAAACAGATGGAAACTCTCTCTCACACACACACACACACACACACACACACACACACACACACACACACACACACACACACACACACACACACACACACACACACACACACACACACACACACACACACACACACACACACACACACACACACACACACACACCACAGCGTAAGCACCATATCTCCCCCTGGTGTTATTTTCATGATTTCCCAAAGTTTGATGGTTCTCTGCCCTGGTGGGGACCAGCTGAGCGGGGGGAATAATAAGAGTGCAGTAAAACGAGTCACAGTCCAATCGTCATCAGCGTTGGCGCGGCGACAGCGACCTGAGAGCAGATTGGCTTTTGGGCGTCGTTTGCGTCGTCCTCGTTTTTCATTAATGCTGAATGTTTCCGAAGACACGACTTCCTGCCCGGCCCAAGGGCTCTGTCGCAACACCGTCGCACACGAGAGGGCTTTCATTTCCAATCCGTGGCTGTGACGACAATGTTCCGAAAAACTCTCACTCTCAACGATTTGATTTAGTGCACCGAGGGTTAAGAAGTTTAAACCGGAGTCTGTGCTGTTTTTTCTATGTTATCTTTTTTCAAACATGGACTTTCCCTTTCATTTACTTTCCCATTTTTTTTTACTTGATTGCCATTACCATTGTACCTGAACAGTGGGACATTCTAGTTGTTGTGAATGTGAATCACCAGTTATGTTGCAACTCATTGTGTTTTAACACCTTATCGCCTTATCTTCCATTAGAGCAGTTGTTAGTTTTTTTCACTTCCTACCTAATGAATAAAATCAATACTACAAGCAGTAAAGAAAATATTTGTACGTGCAATAATTAAACCGGTATTCGATTATAAGCCCAGACGATCGATGGGGAGCAACCACAGTGTTACTGGACCGATACGCTGGTCTGCTTTTGAAAATCGCAACAAAACAAAAAAACAACAACAACAACAGAGCCTGAAAAAGATGCTCGTTCACACAAATAAAGCTCATCGGAGCGAAATGTGCAAACAAACAAATCGGCTAGCTAAAGAGCAAACACTTTCAACCTACCAGCCCCCCCCCCCCCCCCCCCCCCCCCGCCCCTGCCCCGCCCCACCCCACCACACCCCTGCTGTCCCAGACCAGTTTCACCTTGTTTAATTTCACACTCCGCTCGCCAAGGTGGATTGTGGGAACTCGCAGACCGAGATCCGATGCTTTAAGCTCTGGCTTTCCAGACTTCCAGTAGCGTGATTATCCGCTCACAAAAGGCTTCTGCTGGGTAATGACCAGAAGTGCTGCCTCATTTTTATTCTTTTTTATTTATTTTTTCACACCACTCTACTATTGGCTGAGGCGTACGCGCCTTCCGACCGCTCTGATTTCAAAAGGCCGGTGATCCGGACAAAAAAAGCACAAAAAACGATTACTCGGTCCAACGCGGCCACCAACATATTGACAATTACGCGCACACACACACACACACACACACACACACACGCACGCACACACACACACGCACACGCAGAAGCTTTTAAGACCCTCAAACGAGTTAAGTGGAAGACGTGTCTTGTGTTGAGGTCCCCGTGAGACTAAGTTAAGTAGCGATGAAGGGTTATCCTCTCAGATCTCCGTGGTGCGATCCTTAAAATGGTTCTAAGTGCTTGATTCCAATTAATCCCCAAGATTACGGGAACACTACTTCATCACGACGCCGGGAAGCTGAAGTGAGCGGCGTTAATCCCACGACAAATGATACACACACACGTAGACAAGACACACACACACACACCCAGCCACACACACACACACACGTAGACAAGACAAACACACACAAACGTAGACAAAATACACACAATCAAAATGCACCACAGATTTATAATGATCACATACTAAGTTGGTCAAGGTCAATGTACTGCACTAATTAATATACTATATATTTAATTTGCGTTTAGCCTTTTACATGTAATTTGTTATTAATTAGGATATTAATGTTTTTGTTATCAATAATTTGTTATGTCATTGTATGAAAACAAAGTATAATACTGTATTAGCCAAAGACACACACGTGCATTGCAGAAACACACACACACACACACACACACACGTCAATTTCAGAAACACACATTACTACATAATGTATTTGACCTCGGATCAGACTCAAAGCTCTCAATAAAAAACGACGCCTCTTCAGATGCTATAGCCTATAATTGGGGATTGGAAAACAAGACGCAGGCCCTCCAAGCATCGAACAGATGAATGACCCAGGCTTGCTCCTCAGTACAGGTATACAGCCTTTTGCTTGTTTACGTGCAACCAATGTGTCTTTCAGTGGAACAATTATCAGACAAATTGACTCTTGAGAAAGGCCAGCCGTCTCGCAACAACTGCCCCCGTTATGTCGATTTCTATTCGGGCGTGTGCATTCACAAGGTCACCACAGAGAAAAACTAGTATACCAGCAGCAGCGACATTCCCTTCACACACCAATCGACCAATGTGTTTGTGGGGACTTGCAGAGGTCTCCAGAAGTACGCACATAGACAAGAAAGTATAATAGTAACGCTGGTGTTTACTAGCTTTGTATTGGCAAGAAAGAATGTGCGTGCGTGCGTGCGTGCGTGCGTGCGTGCGTGTTCACGTGAATCATGTCTGCATTTATTGGTAATTGATAAGTGCAGCACTTTTTTTCTCAATAGTCCCTTTGGGACGAATCCTTTTGTTAGCAAAGGGTGTGATGGATACACATTCAGACGTGCATGTATTAGATACGTATCTGCACATCTCCCATAAGGAGAAGCAGGGAAAGGGAAAGAAGTGTGGGGTGTTTTTTGATAATCAAAGTGTCAATTAAGACGGTTGTAAATCACTGAACATCCCCCATTTAACAATGATAAACAATGATTAAAAAAGGATTACAAGTAAGGCACTTGACTCGCCTTTGAATCGCCAAACGGAAAGTAAAAGAAAAGCTATAAAGAAGGACAACAGGAGGACGATGTGAAGAGCATATTGTCGGAAGAGAATGAACGAGTGTTACATCATGGGGAGGCAGTTGTGCTGAATATGTACTTTAAATGGACACACACACACGCACGCATGCACGCACACACACGCACACGCACGCACACACGCGCGCACACACACACACACACACACGGCTACGTAACAATGAACAAGCAAAGCACAAACATTTGTGTTTTTTTTCTCTTTTCCCGTGGTAAACACGATTTGGTTTCACAGCTTTAATTTGAAGCGGCGCGGGGCAAACGGGGGCCGTGGAGGCATGTTGGCTGGAAACGATAAGAGCGGCGGGTCCTAAAGAGTAGGTTCAGCGTATTTCAACACCCGACATTCGTTTATGTCCATGGCGAGAAATTAATAAAATGATAACCGTAGCGGTTGAGATTTTTTTTTTTTATTAAATGGAATTCGACTAACTCAGGAGTCTGCTAATCTGGGATGTCCAGATGTCTTGCAACCCCCAACCCCCCTGCCCCCTCCCCTCCAGCGCACACATACACATTAAGACGCACAGCGTGCACACACATGCACACCCATATGCACACACATGCGTACACACACATATGCACACACATGCACATTACAACAATTGTTGGGGGAATACACTTGCCTGAATTCTCACATTTCCCGGTTTAATTATAAATAAATTCCTACATTCCAGAATCTGTTCCCGAAGAAAGCTCTCAAAACCTGCTCTTGCTATGTTAGCAAAATATTTGTAGATAAAAAAATGTATATATATATATATCGCAATTACCCTTTTCAGGGTTTTGGGAGTGTCGATAGTTAAGATTCTTGTAAACAATGAGGAACGGGGCATACAGGATTTTCTATTTGTAGAATATATCAGTTATAGGATTACATTGTATTGATAACATTATTCAAATCACTATTGATCAGCATTGACGACAGATATGTCCAGGTCATTTAAAGCTACGAGCTACTGGAAATGTTACACATTGCAGCTTTAAATTTGAATATGAATTGAATCCATAGCAAACACGTTGTGAGACCTTCTAAGGAATGTAATGCATCTTATTTTCTCTTAGGACTGTGATTTCAACACTCGACCAAATCACATCAATAAGTTGCACAACAGAATACAGGAAAAATCCCAACTGTAGATGTAACTGGTATACACAAAACCCCCAGAAGGTTATTTATTCAATTTCTGTCTTCCTTATTTTATTTTTTTTAAAAGGTGTCAAGGTTGTTTCTTTATATCTGGCATTGGAAAAAAAAATTGAATAGCAACTTAATGAGAAGCATTAACGAGTCAGATGCCATATTTTAAAATTCTTGTGCCAGAGTCTAAGGGAATGTGACCTTTGACCGCTATGACCTCACTACCTTTGTGACTGCATCATCAGAATCGAGAGGGGGCGGTCAAAACACCCCTTTAGCCAATCAGCACTCATGTGTTAATATAGTCATACTATTTAATTCAAATAGGGTCATATTTTTGTTTACTTCTTTAGCTTTAGTCTTACAGTCAGGCCACACCCCTCGCCCCCCAGTGGAGGAAAGAAAGAAACTGAGGGGAAGCAATTCTTTCACGGATGGTGAGGACAGGTGTAATGTCTTCCGATGGAGAAGACATGACACCTAAAACCGTCTCTGCAGAGTTGGCTGAGGCCCTATCTCTCCGCACCTCCACCTGTATAGATTAGTTGGTATGTACTCGCTCTCTCGGATGACAGACAGCTCTTTATCCATCCACCAGTACAGGCCATTGAGTGGTCCCTTGCTCAAAATAAGTTTTACTTTTGCATTATTGAGTGGAGTAGTTTTCTGTGAGTGGAATACTTTGCCTACACCTGCAGTCCCACAGTGTAACACACACACACACACACACACACACACGGAGGGGGGGAGAGGCATTCATCTTTGGTTTGAATAATGCACATTTGTTTTATTGGTATTGACACTGACATGAAGAGACCAGAATGAATAGCACAATGGAACACACACACACACACACACACACACACACACACACACACACACACACACACACACACACACACACACACACACACACACACACACACACACACACACACACACACACACACAGGTTTCCTTGCGGTGTGGTATTTACCAGACGTCATTTATGTCTACGATGGCTATGAAATCAGCAATAACCATGATTTCCAATTTGCCCCACGGTTGCCAAACATCGGCGACACCGCAGGTGATCAACGAATAAATGCACCTCGTGTTCCTCTGCTTTGAAAGACGAGCCACTGCGCAGTGTCATCACACTGCCTGCAGGGGGCGGCGCTTTAAATTAAATTCAGCAGATGAACAGAATAGACTGAGCATTTTTAACGTATCCCCCTCTCTCTCCCCCACAACAATTCCAATCCTGTGCCATCAATGTTTTTTTATTAATATCATGGATTGTTAGACTCTATTCGAATCATGTATTAAACCTTTACTTGTATTGTGAAATTGTGTTACGATTGTTAGTACAAAATTGAGCACACTAATGAGAAAGTGGTTCAAGGGATAAGGTATACACACATTCCAGGTTTAAATGTGTTGCGTGCGCACGCGTTTACACACACACAGACACACACAGAGGGGTGAGAATTAGCAGACGCGACTTCCTCCTGACCTTCTGCGTGTTTGGACGAACCCGTCGCCAGACGCGCAGACGACAGTTTACGACGCGCTAAACTGTCAAGTTGTTGACCGTGTAGGTTCTCCTGTTACGCTAATCCGATCCTCCTCCAAAAAAAAAAAATGCATAGGCCTTGCTGTTGTCAAGGTAAAAAGTGTTTTTACCTGGGCTCTAAAAGGGTCTGCTGACGCCTAACTTTGCGGTGTATTTAGTGTAAACTCGTAACGATCCAGGCAGCTATTGGCAGGACTCGGGACAACATGTGTGCAACGACGTTGATGAACACATTTCCTTGAACCCCTTACTTAATTATGTTTGCGTGGACGCAGTACACATGTTCTCTCTCGGCTGGTACTTTGCTTCCTTTGACGCATGCACGTTAGGCCCTGATGAAAGAGCACTGTCTGCATGCTTTTTGTCAAACCCACTGTCCGGTAGACGGATGACCAACGGGCCGTTCAATGATTCATACTTGCACCCTCGCTTTGACCTTCAAGTTTGAAGAACGATCAAGTGATTTTGAGTATAATATATGACGGATACACACATCTTTAGTCCTTGTGATACGCCAATAGAAGATTTGGTTTGCAGTATGCCAAATGTGAAGTAATTCGAATTGAGTTCTTACATGTACTCACAATTTCATTCAATAAAAAAGATATTATTTTGAGGTAAGGTGGCAGCCAAGGTTAAAACGGTGCAGCACAATATTTTAAATGCTTTAAGAGGCAGCTAGATTGGTACTCGGCACACGTCAGTTCACTGCAGCCACAATGCACTTCCGCCATCTTGCGGCCACCTGACGTCATTGTATCTCCAGCGAACTCGATTAGGAGGCTTCAAAAATGTTGAGCCATTTCATGCACCATTAACATGCATCAAATACCGACGATAACAAGGATAATTGGATTTTAAATGAACACAATTAGTTCTCGAGATTGATGTCGGTTATTGATGTGCGTGTATTCCATCCATGGCCAATAATAATTTTGCAGCCGTGCATCAACCTATCGCTGTTACTCTAACGAGACTAGACGGCTGAGTGGTGGGCTTTGCCATCGGCGTGTGAAGGTGACAACTCGCTGTGAAATACTACATTTAGTTTTATGTCACCACCAGGACATAGTGTCAAAGAGATGCACACCTTTTCTAACAAAAACTAAAATGACAACATGACACTCGAGCCTCAGCAGCACAGGTGAGCCATTGAGGTTAACACAAAGCATGAAACGGTACAGCCATGAAGGATAATGCATAGCCTAAACAGCACAGGCTGACCATGGATTCTGACACGTAGTATGACAATCCTACGAACTACAGGTTAACCATAAAGGCCACAAATAGCATCACATGTTAGCCTCAACAGCACAGGCTAGCCATACAGGCTAACAACACAGCATCAACAGCACAGCTTAGCCATGGAGGCTAAGGCAGATAGCATGACACAGTAGCATCAACAGCACAGGTTTGCCATGGAGGCTAAGGCTGATAGCATGACACAGTAGCATCAACAGCACAGGTTAGCCATGGAGGCTAAGGCAGATAGCATGACACAGTAGCATCAACAGCACAGGTTAACCATGGAGGCTATAAAATAGCATAAGGTAGCCTAAACACAGGTTGATGGGGGCTAACAACATGCTACATAAAGCACCAGCCAAGAAGCAGTGCAAGTCTGAAACACTTGGTTCACATGCAGGGTGAACCATTTTAAAATCTGTTTAGGTTTGAAAATCCACTTGAATGTATTCTCATTTACACACACGACCTTTTTAATAACCCAAACTGGTTCAACGGACTCAAATGGAACTTTCTGGAGTGATTTTCACAGGGCCAACTTCACTGTCACAAGTACAATACAATTAGTGAGCACGGGGTGTAATTTATTCATGAGGGCTTATCAACTGATGACTTTACAGTTGATCTGAAACCTGGTAAGGGAACCAATTTTACTGAAAAGGTTGAATAAAAGACTTGGCTTTTTCAGCTACTTGTGCAGTCTGCTTAAATGACCCGTTCCCTCATCAACAGTGCTTATTTTCTTCCAAGCAATATAACCACTAACGAGAGGCAAGACAGCCTATTAATGCAACACATCTCATTACACACGTGGATTTAGGTCCACTTACGGCCACTTTCAAGAAGACCAATAGACCCTAATGCGTGCAGTGGCTGCTAATCAACTCAACAGCATTCTCGTCAATAACTAATTGTTCCACGCTTTTCAGGGCAACACTACAACTACATCCATGTTTTTAAAATACATTCATCCAAAGATTCTAAAAGGAGTAAACGGTGTCACTACTATTTCTTTAACGAGAGGTCTGAGGCATCTCGTTAACGGCTGCAGACATTAGGGAACAAAATCTGAACACTGTAGAACCCTACTATTTGTATCTTTTGCCCAAGTACTGAGGGGCATCCAAACCCCCCCCCCCCCCCCCAACACCCACAGACACACATTTAGATGCAGTGAGGCAGTTTGATATCAGTGAGACCCACCTAGGATTTAAAAACTAAAATGATAACAGACAGGTTTGAGGTTTGATAAGGACTTTATTTAAAGGGTGAGCATAAAGGGGTGCAGGGGTACACCAAATTGTCTTAGTCTTACCGGACACCAGGGTTAGTTCCTCCAAAATGAATCCAACAGCCTGTTTAAACCACAAGGGAAAATGGGTGAGACACAGCAGGGACGACAAACTGTTCACCACCCCTCTTAGAGTATTAATGTCTTCATCTTAGTGTACCTCTTCAGGGCCGCTTACCGTAGCCTTGGGGTTCACACGCTCCTCACGAGACCTGCCAGGTTCATTGGCTCATGACTGGCATGTGTTCAACACCAATCAATGAGCAGCTGCTACATCAACACATGTATATAATGAAAGACCAACACGCAGACAAACACGGGTGTCGCTCATACATATTTTGGACCTGGTACTTTCATGTACCAGGGCACAGGTAGTAGACTTACTGAGTAAAGATAAGTCTACCTGTTCCCTGGCACATACAAGTAGAGCACCCCAATACTTAGTGTTATGAGGGACACCTGTGTTTATCCTATGAGGACTCCTCTGAAAAGGGCTTAGAGTTAAGTTCACATTCAGGTAGGACAAGACAAACAAAACGGCAGTAATTCAAAGTGTAAAGGAATGACAATTATTCTCTTCTTGCTACGTATTTTCCCAAACATAATTAACAGTGTGATCTTGCAAAGTGGCCTTTAAAGAGCCCCTATTTCACCGCACGGTGCGAGTGACAGTAGCCATTACAAGGTGTTTCAATACCTGCCCTGTGACATCACAGGTGGGAGTGTCCACTCAGATGTATGACGGCTAGCTAGCCTACAGGCTAGTGCACACATCTGGGTGGACACTCCCACCTGTGATGTCACCATGTCACAGGGCAGATTTTGAAATGGCTTGCAACAGCTAATCCCAGCCACACCTGGTGGTGAAACAGTGGCCCTTTGACTGTACCTAGTTTCCATGGTTGCTCTCCATGGTGCTGGATTCCTCCTGTGGAGGTTCTTCAGCATCTAGGTCACCAACAACACAGTGAGAAAACAAAGTAAACCACGTGAGGGTTAACCCAGCTCCCACAACAGGCAGCCCTGCTTGATATCACCCAAGTATACACTCCAATAATGTGCAAAAATGGCTAATAGGAAACACAAAGTTGCCCAGTGTTCATTTTCCCATTAATAATCTGCATTTAGCCTCAAACAGGTTGAAAAAAAATATAACATTTAAATAATTAAATAATGGAACATTCATACAGAACGAAACAATATCAGGGTTTGCTGACAGGTCTATGGCGCAGTTACGGTTCCAGTGACATGACGACATACCTGACCTCTAGTGGCACATTATGTGTACTGCACTACCAACTGAATTTTCCATTTGTAAATACAGCCCATATCTGCTCTACAAAAAGCCTGAATAGTTTTCTTGAACTGAACATTTGCATTTCTAGGACAGGCAAGTATAATGGAAGTGAAAACATGCTGGTGAACTTAAGCCTTTCAAAAGGATACTTTTTATTCCTTCCTCTTGTCAGAGAGCAAGCACTCTGTTGTGAGATGGTGTCTGCCATCCATCACCACTGGAGGGTTTACTGTGAAAGAAGCACATCAGTTAGCAATGCAAAAACACATTCTAGAGTATACTAGAAAGTCTCATTAGGTTCTAGTATACAGTTAAGGTCAAGTTTGCAAGACTGGGTGATCTCCATTCATATCTTGCTTTCTTGCTCCTGAAATGTCCCATTCATTTGACTTACCACTGGGATATCTCCATATCTCTCCCCCTCTCACCGTGGGGATCACCGTTCCCGAACCCTGGATTAGTAAAGGAATCACTGTCATGTGGTGCCCGAAGCCACATTAAACACACAACACAACCACCACCTTTTGATTATGGGGGGAACTCAAGAAAAACAGAAGACAGTAATGGTAATGGAACAAAATGTATTACAAGAATACAGGTTTACAAATGCTTTTCAAGATACTATTTAGTTGAACAGCCTCTCCACAGAGCCCGCCTCCACCCTGTTTCCTGGGGGCGAGGGTTTCTCATCTTTTAATATGAAATCAATGACATACTTTGAACAATATTGTTGTCCAAACTGGCCTTCAGGAACGCGGAAGGATGAAGGCCCGGGTAATTCCTTACTCCACTGGTTTCCTCTACAACCAATTAAATTACATTGTTTTAGATAAACGTCAACTGATCATGGTTCAACTTTAACCCATATACTACGTTACCTGTGGATGTAGCAACTTGTGCTAGGACTCTCAGGTAGAGCAGATAAAACCTCTCCACTGCACAGGTGTCGTCGATATGGGCTTAATTGCCCTAGGCAGGTGGAGGGTTTCCATGGCGATTTAATGGCGACAAGGGGAAAGCCCTCCTGGTCAGGAAACATTCAGAATGGGGTTAATTTAGTGAATAAGTGTCTCAATTCTGTTCAAATAGTAAAAGGTAGAGAGTAGTCACTAGCTTATAGGCTTAGTTGTCAGAAGCTTGCTCTGGATTGAGTGGATTGAGTCTTTGTGTAAGTGGATTACATGGTGTAGTGTGTGGAACAATGAATTGAAAACAAGCCAAACTGACACCACAATGATGAGATTGGTGCCATCCCCTTTGTCACCACAATATGTCACTGTTGTGTCTTTGCAGGTTGAGCTCTTAAAGGCCATGTGATACATGTGTCAACAGTGTAGCCCACACAACACCCAAACGAAGAATAAGGTCATTAGTACCAAAAATGAAATGGCTTTAGACTTTGCATTTAAGGTATGTCTAATGTATTACATTAGACTTGAACTGCAGCGATCAAACAAAACATCTGTATGTAATTGTTTTATGTACTATGTGTCTGTATGTAATGACCTCTGTTATAATGTCTCTGAGGTGAGGCCAAAAGTTCATTTCTGGCCCAGGCTAGACAATAAAGTTGTATTCTATTCTACAATAAAATGTTTCAGCATGCATTGCATATAATCATAAAATGAACTCACTTGCAACTTGCTAATAAGGTTAAGTTATTAGTAGAACATAAAATACATACAAAAAGCAAACGAGCCACACCATAACTCAAGTTCACTCCATCTCCTCTCCAGAGAATTTAGCAGATCTTTCAGATCCCTTATGTGTTAAAGTTAGGCTGTGGACATCGGGGTTCGAACCCAGAACCTTTCGTCTGCGAGTCAAACTGACACGTGACGTCATTCCTCTGGACTGCAACAAAGTGACGAAACACAGGAACTAACGGTGTTACAAGGAGTGAATCCATTGCATGCAAAGCAGACCCCACCTCAGACTAAGATGGCTCCAGCCGTCAGACCAAAACGCTTAACTTAGGTGACTTTAGCACTGAGCAATGATAACTTTTATATAGACATGTATACAAATGTATTTTTTATCTCTTGCTCCAAAAGCTAGCACACTTGCCATGACCACCATAATATAGTTAGCTAGTTCGCTAGATAGTCTACTAATGTAGTTAACAGCTGGTTAATGAGCTGGCCTACTTTTGCAGCTGAACTTTCGCAAGAATGCCCTGCCCTTAAGGCATGTTTCAATAAGCAACACTTGCTTCTGTGCATGGGCAGAGGAAAGCAGTATTCATAATATTGTAATATTATTGTCCTCATCAGACACAAACAATAACTGCTGCTGTCCTGGAAGTTGACAGAAGCAGTTTATATCTGTATTAGTTGTGTGTCAACTAATAAAAATAAAGCGATTGTTCAATACCAAAGATCTCTATTGTTGGAGACATGTTAAAAGTCCTGTTCCCTTTTTATCAGAACAATCTATTCAATTCATTAAACGGTAGAAGGAGAGGTAACCTGGCAGGTACATTGGACGTTTTGCTTTTTGTATAAAACAAATGTCGATCTTGATAAAACAAAAATAAAAAAATACAATATCATGACCACAGCAGGCTAGTTAGGCCTTTCATTACACCCCAGTAGTTAAATCAAATGAAGCCATCTGGTATGTGTAGCCCACTGGCCTTGCAAACCAAGGGACCGTTAGCAAACTCACTGACAGAATAGTGAACATTAATAATAATATTCATTATAATAGTAATAATAACTCAAGTTGTATGGGCGCCTTTAATAAAGCTCACCCTGTAAAAACATTTACTTATTAAAAATACATGGCACGGTGATAAAATAGACTTGGAAATAGAAAACAGGCAGAAACAGTGACTGCTGCAATCCAAAGAGTTGACACAAATGCAAGCACTTGAGCTGAAGACAAGCTAATATTGACCAGTGTAATCGCATTACCCTTGATGGCATTGCTGCTAAAATAACAGATTCCCTGTGAACAGACTTGGAAAACACTTAAAGCACTTTGCAAACTTTGTTTGAAAAGATGTGCCATCCAAATAAAATGTATTAATATTACTTTCGTAGCCACAAATGCGACAAGGTCATTGCTGCAGAGGGATATTCAGGGATGAAATAATGGAATGAAATGGCATGAAGAACTGACACAAAAAGCTAAAGGAGAGGACATCTTGAAATTAAATCTCCAGGGAGAAAGACTTGAGACGAGCACAACTCTTAAGTGAAAAAGTCAATCTCTCCGTGAGAGACATTCAATGGCCTAAAAAAAAAAAAAAACACAGGACAGACTGAGACAGGCATTTGTAATCTGGAGGGCGAACGACGGGAAAGAGACCCAGAAACAGCTGTGAACGCGAGTTCCTCTGGGCCCTGGTCGATGGTCTGTCTGTGTGTGTTTGAATTGGCGGCGGTGGTGTGTGAGTGTGTGGGGTATCCTCCTGTGTTCCAACCCCACGGTGTTGATTGACAGGCGCTTTGTGTGCCAATGCCAGTGATGCATTGTGGGAAAGGGAGGGTGCTTAGAACCCGACTCACGTTCCAGAGAGAACTAGTGCGGGGGTAATTTGTCGGGTACACACACACAGACACACACACGTAGTAACACTCAATTATAACTACACACACTCAGCTACACCTACGTACTGACACACACGTCTCTATCACTCACACAGTCGTGCCATCCCATTGGATATCGTATCAACATCTCTATTGTTTGATACTGAGACTGCAGAGGAATTGGAAACGAAGTTGTGTCTTGGGAAAGCACACACACACACACACACACACACACACACACACACACACACACACACACACACACACACACACACACACACACACACACACACACACACACACACACACACACACACACACACACACACACACACACACACTTAGCGCTTGATGAATTGGAGGCATTGGGCGAACTACTGAACACAAACACAATGGAAACAAGAGCTAGTGGAACATCATGTCCTGGTTATGTCTCCATTCATCTAGTGTCCTGTCCATTGTCCAAATGACCTTTTCACCTCTGCTGATTTTAGTAGAGCTAAAAACTGTTTAAAAATCCTATTCATCATCAATATTGTTTGTGTTGTCGTGTGCGTGTGTGTATTTTATCGTTTGAATCTGCCTGATCCGAGAGAAAAAAAAGCTAATGTATTATGTTCATCAGCCTCTCTTTATAAAAAGTAGAGATAGAGTTTGTTCAGATTAAAAATGACAGCCTTTTTGGATCTCAAATCATTGATGTTTTAATCATCATAAAGTATTACACACATCAAGCTAATCAATAACAATACAAAATGAGCTTGTTTAATTGTAACAAACGAGGTCCATCCATCAATGCCATCAGTAACACATTTCCACCCATTTATTATCTTAACCCACCAATGTGTTGTTTTGGCTGGTTTTCAATCCCATTGTTCCACACACTTCACCATGTAAACGTCATTCACAAAGAAGGAGACACGGGTGCTTTCACATTTGAACGGTGGGTCCGTTTTAATGGAACCCTGGAGCGAAATTTGGTTATTTTTAATTTGTAGGAACAATTTGTAATACACCATTATTATTATTGATGTTCGCCACAAGGAAGCGACCTCACCTGATTAAATTCCCAGAAATGAATTTAGTAATGAAATAGCGTACATATTTTTTTTTTAAACCTTACCGTAGTTGGTCTGCTCTGCTGCCAAGTTCCCACAAGTTCCCAACCGGTGCATCGTCTGTAAAACGGGCGTGTCGAGAAGACATGATGAATAAATCTATAAACTAGCCAATAGTTGCTACCTTTTTTCTTAAATGCAAACTATAGCAAAAAACCGATTTACCTGTAATCAGGACGTTACCAAACTAAAGCTTGAAAATGTGGCAAGCCCTGGCAGAGTGCCACTAATTGAGCCAAATCAAAAGCTGTAGTACAACAGCTATCAATTTGATAGGCTTGAAAATATAACGGTCTTAATGCTGAATGTGTTAGCAAACACAGCCACATTTATTTCCACATTGTTTATACAAATGTGTATTCTGCTTCTCCAAGTAACATAAATACAACAATATAAAATAACAATTTTATACAAAGGCTTTTAACATACCTGTTAAACACATTCATGTGAGTGGTGGTGATCCATAGACATACAGCTCCTGCTACACATTAGAAATAAAACACTATCAACGCACGGCGCCATTTTACATTAGCTGCGCAATACATCCTCGGCCAACTAGAGGCTGAGACACGGCAGCTAACCGCTACACAAGCTAACGGGCTAGCTCAATTCACTCGGTCAAACAATAGAAATACAGACTAACAACTTACTGACAGACACGAAACGTGACAATAATAGTCACGTCATTTACCATACACTTTGGCTATTTAGTGAGGTTAACTTTACAACTTAGTATTTAGAATAACACCACGGAGCTGTTTTCAGTACATACCACCGCGTGGATAGTCAGCAGAAAAAGGGACGAGCTGACGACTTCCGGTCACTGTAACTATCACCTCCTGACACATGAAGGCGCCAATAATACAAATAAAAGGAACATTGCGCGGATAAACCCAAAGAGATAAAAAAAAAATTAAAAAAAAACTTTCTTGCTAAATATAAATGAATACTGGATGGATACTGAAATTAATTTTGACAAACTTCAACAATCCATAACAACCCTGTTACACATTGAGACGTGTTGTTGTTCATTGGGTTCACTCTTGCCAGAATCGCTAAAGATCGTGCAAACCTTGGACAAAGACCTTTCAGAGCTTCATTCAGCTCTGCTCAACCCAACGGTTCAATAGTAACATCCAAATAATGGAGGATTCGTTTATGACTCAAGTATTAATTGAAACTATCCTAGATGTCTTATATACAACAATAACATTATTATTTCGTACAAAATGTGACCACATATTCTGTGTGTGTCACAAATGCAAAAAACAATAACACCAAAGAGGTATTTTCTCAAGGCCTTTAATACCTTGTTTGACTGGATTAAAAGTTATTTGTTTTTTACTTGTTTTAATTCTGAGGGCACTAAGTGCATTTTGTGCCAGTATCTCCATGTGGGGTAGCTGCCTGGATGGCCTTCAGGGGGACGAGGGCAGTGGGTGGTGGCAGGAGAGCCGTTGGATCGATCCAGCATTTCCCTAGCACCACCTCAGTTTATTGAGCGACTTGAGTTTTGGCCATGACTAAAGTAATGCAGCCAGGCTGAGCTCGTGCCTTTTCCTTTCTCTGTAAGGAAAGAAAATACACATCTCGATTTTCCTGTATTTATTTTTAGCACCTAGATAGTCATCTCTATAGAAACGAACACATGTAAACAAGGTTCAAGTAGAGACCACTTTCAGAAAACATTTTTAATTTGTGACATTACTTCATTCCATGAAATATAGCGAATGTATCACTATGATTATGATTAAATAGTGAATGAAAAGCGTACAGTAAGGTAGACTCGAACACTAGTTGGAGATCCCAAAAGTGGGAATTTGCATACATCACATGCAGGTCATGTATTGAGGTGATGTATTTTAGTTGCGCTGGTTTCGCCACTAGAAGTAAGGCCAGTGGACATATCAACAGAGGAGCAAGAAGAAAATGTCAAGGTCCTTTTGGATTTGACGGCACATGATAAATCAAAAGCACCGTGAACTATTGGATACAGTTGGTGTCTAAACGGGGTTTAGGCGCTTTCCGAACCATTCACACCTCAAAACATCAACGCCCAGTAGCTGTGGCAAACTGAGACGTGTTTCTCAAAAGTCTTTGAATACCACTCTTTTAGCAATTATGTTTTATTTTTGTGAAATAATCATTGTTTCACCTAACCAAAACAAACTAAATGAGTCCAAGGGACCATACAACAACCACAACTGGATACTAGCATGCTAACTGCGCTAGCCTCTGAGCAACAGGCCTGTTGCTATAGCCCGCCATGTCGATGGGTGTGCTTATCCTTAAATTAGCAAGCAGTGCACGCCGTATTCTGTCACATCTTGATGTACACGTACCGGCCAGCGTTGAACAATTAGCGTTTAATGTGAGGTTAATTGCTGTTTAAGTGCATCCCCCTTGGTGTATTAAGCTAGTTCATACCCTATAGGCCTCTGCCCTTGTTTTGTGTATTGCGGTTTGTCGTTTTGACCTAGGTTAATTTATTAACATACTTCTTTCAATGATTTCAATTACGTTTGTAGTTCGGGTTATGGGTCATTTATTGCCTATATGCTGGCTTGCCGTCGACATTGAGCAACATCGCTGGCTCTAAGAAAAGATTTAACTTATGAACAATGACAAAACATCTGTTGTTCAACACATTCCCGAAAACAGATGTTGAACTGTTATGCAAATCTAGTCCATTTGAATGTCGAACACACGCCATGCGTGATATACACTTTATTATTTGACTATAAATCAAGTATTCCTACTGAACAGTTTGCTCCAAAGATGTTTTATCATAACATTCTCACTCTCGACTGTCTAGATTAAGATTTGTAGTGAAAAAAGGATTCATCCTTTCATCCCGTATGCCAGAGCCGTATCCCTGCCGGTCTATTGTTATGATGACAAGAGGAAATCCAGTCACTCAAACTAATTAGACACCACTGAAGATGCTTTCCCAAATAAGGAAGTTGTGTTCGATTTATCAAACTATCGGCGCAAATAAATCACTATACCACGGCCCAGAGATGACATCCGTAACATCTAGTTGCCTTTCATGAGTGAAAGAGAGACGGTTTGAGCAGATGTTCAGACTGAGAGCCGCCATAAACAATGGTTACGTAAAAGGAAAAAGACGCAATGGCAAGATCTAACCACTGGGTGGCACTGTTGAACAGAGAAAACGGAAGAAGAAAATAATAAAAATCAAGAGAAGAGGTGCGTGTGGGTGTGTTTTTGTATGCGTGTGTGATTTAAAGAGCATGGGGGGGGGGGTGGCAGAAAGAAGTGGTGGTGGAGATTTACATAGTGAGAGAAGAAAGTGCCAAAGAGAGAGAGAGGGAGAGAGACCTTGAGGATGAACTGAGGAGTGCAGTGGGAGGGGGGGGGGGGGGGGGGGGGGGGGGGGGGGGGGGTTAGTAAGAAAGCAATAGAGTGAGTTAGAGACAAGGATGTTTATGGCGGGGGAAAAAACTGGACTGAGAGATAGAGAGCGAGAGAGATGGGGAGGAGGAGGAGGAGGAGGAGACGGAAGGGAGATAACTGGAACCATTGAAAGAGGGCAATAACTGAGGAGCAGGGGACGAGACAGGGAGGGAAACAAAGGGAGAGACGGAGACAAAATGGAAGCAGATAAGGGGGGAACCGAACAGGGAGGATGAGAGAAACCATCCCACAACCACGTTGCTTTTAACAGATCGGTAGATGGGTGTGCGAGGGGTTAGGGAGGAGGGTGGGTGACCACGGCATCATCACGTCATATCCGTACCCGCGCCGCGTTCTGGGTCAGATGTATTTTTATTGAATTCGCCATTCATTACCACGTCGTTTCAACAGGGAGATGTACGGACTTAGACAAAATTACCCCGGCGAGTTAAGACTGAGGACAGGCGCTGGGGGCCCTTCGTCTAGGGCTGATTGTGTGGGAAATGCATGCAAACCACACAGATGATAGATTAAATAAAAACCAAGACGCAAAAGGAGACGCAACAAGTATCGTCTCTCTCTCTCTCTCTCTCTCTCTCTCTCTCTCTCTCTCTCTCTCTCTCTCTCTCTCTCTCTCTCTCTCTCTCTCTCTCTCTCTCTCTCTCTCTCTCTCTCTCTCTCTCTCTCTCTCTCTCTCTCTCTCTCTCTCTCTCTCTCTCTCTCTCTCTCTCTCTCTCTCTCTCTCTCTCTCTCTCTCTCTCTCTCTCTCGACTTATTTTAGAGGGCAAGGTAAACCATTCTTCGCATTGTGTGACAGTACCCCCAGTCGCGTTTAATTACACCCCAGGCATGTGATACCACCAGCCCTGAGTAGTGTTTACCAAGGATCCCGTACTCTTCCTCTGTGTGTGCGCGTCTATCAAGCCAATGACTATGCACGATTCTAAAGAGGAAAAATAGAAAACAGGTCGTATAGGTTTTTCTCTTTTTTGTTATGTTGCAGTAAATCACGACTGCCAAGATATGTTCTGTTGGGTGACAATAACCTTTGATGTGATGATGTAACACTGGCAGGCAGGGTAGGAGGGGGTGGGTGTGTGGGTGTGTGTGTGCGTGCGTGCGTACTCACCTAAGTGCACGCGCCCCCAACCACCCACACACACATACACACACACACACACAGATAAAGAGCGACATGCAGTCAAACAGAAGTCGCAGCATCGCAGAGCGGGTTGCATAACGCATGTAAAGATGTTGTTGGATTATCGGATAGGGGGCCTCTTGGTTGGTTTCTCCAGAGAGGCTGGTTGGATGACGCAGCAAATTTGCGACGAATGCAACACGCGCACGCACACACACGCACACACGCACACACGCACACACGCACACACACACACACACACACACACACACACACACACACACACACACACACACACACACACACACACACACACACACACACACACACACACACACACACACACACACACACACACACACACACACACACACACACACACACACACACACACACACACACACACACACACACACACACACACACACACACACACACACACACACACATCAATCATTGATCTAGTCTGCATAGTGAAAGAAGCACAGGAGAAATGATTGGCAACGCGTCAGTCCGACAGTTTTCGGAGAGACGTGCTCAGCCACTCAAGGGGCAACGTGAAAATGGCGGCCGCGCCAGGGGCAGTTCCGCCTGTGTCACGTGCACGCCACCCACTTCCACGCTAACCGACAGCAGCGGAAGACATCAAGGCCACTATTAACTAAAGTGCAACAGAATCAGCAGTGTGTAACTTTAAATGTAAATGGGTCTGGGTTTTCCCGGTCGAGAGTCACTGGAGCACAAACCGGAACACCGAAATGGGCGGTCTAAAGTGCAATCAGTATCAGAATGTCTTTTGTTTGATTAGCGAGCTAACGGGAAAGAACGACATGGCCTGTAATTGCCTGAAGCGCATGCGGATGTTTAAAGGCCTGCGCACTAAATGCATACATGGCATTCAAATCTATACAGTTATTAAATGGAAAGTAGTGCTGTGAATTGTTTCAATGCATTTATACTGGCCCAATATTGAACCAGCTACAACTATATGGGCTCCTCACAATGAGTAACCACTTTCTATGTTCGACATTTTCTTTTATAATAATTTAATTACATTTAATGATGTACTGCATTAAGAAGGTGGCACACACCTCCTTTTGTCCTGCACAAAATACAAAATCTTGTTTTGTATTACCTTTAACCAAGGGTAATCTGTGCAATTACATTAAGTATTTGATCAATTATAATACAAAGAAATAACATTCAGGGACCACAGCATGATAAACAAAATGAAGCTAGGTAGTAAGTCCATGTCCAGACTACGCTGTCTAAATGTGTGAATTTGTCTACTTGCCTACTTTTCCACCACTGAAAAGCGCTTTTTTCAGAAGATTAACCCGAAGTGGATGACTCAAAGTGAATCTGAACACTGCCACGTTGCTCTGTGTGGCTGGAAAGGGAAACCATATATTTGTCAAATATGGCATCTGTGGCCAACTGAAGTAGCCTGGGCGTTTGCCTTACAAAAGGCACAAGCTAAACCTCCGGTTTGAACACAGAATGCTCTTCCGGTTCTGATGGGCAACAATTTGTAAGTCACAGGCAAACGTTGTGACTGTGTGTCTTCGTCGTTTTTTGGCTCTCAATTGGTATCATCGTGCGATGAGAAATATCCCTTCAGAAATGTCAACAAGTCCCAGAATGTAGTGGCCAGTTACGTGAAGAGGCTAGACGGCCATGAGGAATCTGTTCCAGTTTATGTCGAGGTAGGGATCAGTTTCCTTACAAATACAACTCCACTCCATTGCGCTCAGCTTGAAGAAAATCGCCAACAACAACCTAACCTTTTTTTTTAAAGGACATGCCTACGTCGAGTCGACCTCCCTACAAAACCTTTAATGATGACCTTCCTTTCACTGTCATTTCTCCAGGAACCCCGAGAAAACTCGTTGAAGTCATGACAATGGAACCGTAGAGAAAATTGTGAAGTAAATTAACAACAATATTTGCACTGTTGATAAGATTTGAAATGTGTATTCAAAATGATGTAAATGTTATACTTATTTGCTCATACATTTCAGGTAATTGTATTCAAAGCGACTTACAGTGCACTGACCCTTGTTCTACTAGGCCCTGTCCTACGAGGCGTCATCGTAGGACATACACAGGTTTCGCTCCTTATGCCAATGAGGAGTCGGCTACTTTTATGTACCAGGGAGCATGGTCCATGGTCAGTGTGTGGTAATGTAAGGAGGCTACATGAGTCACCTCACTGGTTAACCATGCACACCTGTGCAGGGTTACACCTCGTTGGGCTGTACTAAGTGGGACTGAAGGGAGAGGGGCTCTGCCAGGGATTCTCTTAAAAAGGAAGATAATGTTGAATGTTGATTGGTCAATTATATCAGACAGATGTGTAAGTTAAACATGAGGCATTAGCGTGGTAATTGTAGGACCAACAGATAAGGGGGGTTACAAAGGGAGAACAAACTGCAATATTGTAAAGCACCCCTTTTGTGATGGGGAATGGTGCAGGCCAAGGGGGTATTTAGAGGGAGAGTTTAGTTTAGGTGGGGGTGTTTGGCAGGGAATTGCTGCCGTGTATGATGATGTTTAAATGTGTCCGAGTAAATCCTGCCCTTTGTGGGCTTATGCATTGAACCTGGGTCTTGTTGTCTGTACACTACATCCGATACAAGCTGCCGACTACCATACCACCGCTAGGGCCCAATGGCATGCCCAACATTTGGTGTCAGAAGTGGGCTTGACGCTGCTACTTTGTAAGGGTGGATATATGTATAATTTTTTTCTACATCACTAGTAGTAGTCTACTAACCGGGCCCTGGTCTGAGAAAGGTACAGACCCATAGATTAGTGTCATCAGCGGCACATCTGTTTGTCCTGCCATGATGCCCCTGTAAAAGGGGTCGATTCTGACACAGGTCATTAAGGAGCGGGTAGGGTCAGTTACTACAGTTATTGAGCACGTTGGGGATCGAACCCAGATCCTTTGTGCTGGGAGTCCAACACCAGCACCACAACGCTATCCTGCCCCATTGCCAGTTGATAAAGGCTTTTAATAACCCAACTCTAGTAGAAAATAGGCTTACATATGTGACAGGATAGATAAGAGTAGAATTCAAAGTGCATTGTCATAATTCCCATCATTAGATAGAGCTTTGACTTTTATCCACCACTTATATTTCCCCCCCCCAATGTATTTAAATGCTGTTCCTTCAAACTAATCCCTCTTGCTGAATATCCTCATTAACAACAACCTCTGGGCCCACATGACAGGGATTTGCTTGTGGCTTGGCGTGTTTAACCCCCGGCCGAAAGCTTCTGGGTTTGAACCCCATTCTATGCAGTCTACCCTGTAGGCATCCTTGAACGAGAGACCCCCGACCCCCCATGGGCATGCCTGTCTTGGCGTTGTACTTTTTATGTGATGAGCTTTACGTGCCAGTATCTACAGGGGAGCGGGGAGCGACGGAGAGAAGCGTGTTGAAAGAGAGAGGGAATGACATGTAGCGTCGGAACGCCGTTGGGAATCGAAACTGCTATTGCCACCAGGCGTGTCGCCGATGAGGTCCGCACGTTAACGAGTTGAGCCATCGCCTTGGCGTGTGAAGCTCTGTGCGCTGTTCCACCCCCCCCCCCCCTTCCCACCCACCCCTCCTCCCTCAAGGCTCCAGTCATCTGGTTGCGCTCGCCTCTCAGCTTCTCTGACGTTGACGCGCGGAGATTGACCGGCGCTCGGAGTCCCGGGGTCGTCGGGTCCGGTCGGGTCCGGTCGGGTCCGGCCGGGCGTTCCCTCGCCGGGTTCTTCTTGTTCCATGTGAGCAGCGGCACTGCAGCAGCTAAGGCGCGAGCACGGCACACGGGCGGGTGTCTGCGCGGTCGGGCGCTTGTCATATGATGCACCCTGTGATGCACCCTGATGGCTGGGCTATACTCTGCCGGGGGGGGGGGGGGGGCACTTTAACACACTGCAGTGCACTGCAACCAGACCGTCAGCCAAATACACCATGATACGATTGTTCTTAGCATTTTGTGAAAACTTAAATAACCTGGGTTATTTATT
Organism: Lota lota; assembly: GCA_026745465.1. Taxonomy (NCBI): domain Eukaryota; kingdom Metazoa; phylum Chordata; class Actinopteri; order Gadiformes; family Lotidae; genus Lota; species Lota lota. The sequence continues at coordinate 166,261 of JACYXH010000537.1, forward strand.
TACATGTTTTAGATAGTCCAACATGTTTAATAGTCCTATTTGAAGAAAAAAAAACTAAAATAAAATCTTTTTTGAGGACAGGCACCTTTTAAGCAAGACATTGTTTCTAATATAAACGTTTGATCGACATTCACAGATAAGAGTTTCATTCAACAACAAACCAACTCTCCCCTTGACTAGCCTACTCTCTTTGCTGTTTACTAGTGTGTTTGCATGTTAGTTAGCTAGCTAGCTATCTAACACACACACACACACACACACACACACACACACATTTCTGGGTTTCACGCACACACACATCAAACGTTTATACACACACACACACACACGCACACACACAGATGAGTGCAATAAAGCCCTTTGCTACGGCATTACAAAATGCCAAGCTGTTCCACAGCAGAGCCGTTGAACTGGCAACCTGGCCCATATCCTCAGGCGTTTTCAATTAACGCAGCACAACTTAACTGTTGTCAGAGTTGCAGCAGCTCGTGTCCATAGATCAACTAATACCACACAGTGTGGGTGATTATTGCCTGCATAATTGTCTTTTTTGTTGTTGGGCGGGGACGATAATATGATGAGGTTTTTTTCGGTTCGGTAAATTACACACACACGCTGAAATTGTCATCATATGCATCCATTCAAGGGTGTAATTATTTGTGTCACGCAAATCCAAAAATATTTTCTCACTCCACTTTACTGATAGTCATTGTGGTATACATTGTGAGTGTGTGTGTGTGTGTAAGTGTGTGTGTGTATGTGTGTGTAAGTGTGTGTGTGTAAGTGTGCGTGTGTAAGTGTGTGTGTGTGTATGTGTGTGCGTGTGTAAGTGTGTGTGTGTGTGTATAAGTGTGTGTGTGTGTGTGCGTGTGCGTGTATGTGTGTGTTTTCCACGCTTGGAGTCTTTAAAGATGGCATCCTTCTCTCCCTGCCTCAATACGCCCCAAAAAACGTTAAAATAGAAAATACTGCCGTGTCTGCAAATATCTTCTTAAGAGTTTGTCCTTTGTCATTAGTTTGCATTAGTAACGTGCGTAGCCGTGCTTGTAATGCTGAGCACACCCCATGGTGTCTGATTACTTTGTGGATGAATGGAATGAAGAACGTTTTCAGTTGACACACCATTGTTGCTAGCAAGCTAACTCTGAAACGCCGGCGTCAGTGTTGTTCTTTTAGCCCCAGTCCGACTGGAAGGTTTGAGATGATGAAAGCAACATTAAGTTAAACAACATTAAACTTTACTTGCCTGCGTTTTTTGACAACACAGATACATGAATACACACACAAACAGACACACACATACACACACTTACATACGTACATAGGCCTACATAAATACATCAGACAGGCAACCAGAGAGACACACACACGTGAGCACATACACAAATTAGCATTAGACAAAGTCATCCTCTTAGCCTTTAAGTATCTCTGCAAAAGCAGCTGATACAACAACAAAAACCTCCATTTGAGTCAAACATTTTTTCTTTTATAAAACGCAAACCACATCGCAATGCCTCTGATAAACCAGACTGCGTAATGAACTCCAATCTGAGTGGTATTGGTTCAAAGAGGAAACGATCCACAAAGCTTCCTCTCTCTTTTAACTCAGGCACCACAACAATGACTTCAATCTGAAGTACTGCAGAATAAAGAGATTCTAATGCGGCTTTCCTTTAAAGTGGCAAAATATGATTGCGGCTCACCTTTTTGTCATATCGCTTTTATTGTTCCGCGGAAAGAGGGGGAAATCTGTTCCTTTGCACGTATCAGAGTAGGCCTACCATCTCTCTTTTCATCCCACCATCCATCCACACGTCCACCGGTTGATCCATGCATTCTCCACCCATTCGTCCGTCCATCAAGCCAACCGTCACGTGGTCCCCTTCACGGTTCATCTGGGTAAAACAAACCCATTCTTCCCTGTACACATATGAATACCATCCATTCGTGCTAGATAATTCACATTTATCTGCCAGTCCATTCATCTTTGCCATTTATCTACTATTTACCATTTTGTCATTTAGTTCAAAGCTACTTTAATTGTGTCATACCCCCAGCAGGTAGGGGTTAGGGTGTCTTGCCCAAGGCATCCTACTGGTCAGGCTGTGGACAATGTGAGGATAATTTCTACATCTGTCCATTCGTCTACCCTCATATCCGTCCATCTGTCTATCCATCCACACATTCATCTCACACCCGTCCACTTGTCCATCTGTCTTTTAATCCATCGATCCGTTGCTATGTCCATCCATCTGTCCTTCCTTCCATTTCTCCTTTCATCCACCCTTTGGTGAAATACCCATCATGCATCCAACCACCAGCCCATTAGTCTGTCCGGTCTTCTTCATTGTAAACCACTTGTCTAGAGCAGGTGGTGTGCCTACATGAAAGAATGCCCATTTGCTCTAATAAAAATCAGCTCTTTAGATGCTAATGTCAGTTTGACCTTGTAGCCGACTTGTCAAATCTAAACTATTCAGTGGGTTCTTCAGAGAGAGTTCAGTTGGACACTCTTTACTGATTTGCATGCTAGGCCGTCCAAGTGTCCTTTTAGTTCACTAGGTGAAGTTTGTACCTTTCTACAAATAGCCCATCAATTATGAATGTAATGAATGTAGAATGTGCTTTTGTTTTTTAAGCGATAAACACATTATTTTCTGATTGGTGGGACAATAACTAATTTACTCCTGTTGACATGGTAACTCATGTAACTCATGGTAACTCCTGTTGACATGGTAACTCCTGTTGTTATGTCAGGGTTGAAAGCTGAGCTGTGAGGGTGATGAAGAGTTATACATTTAAACAAAAGTCTTTAATTAGTATTTAAAATAATTAGTTGCAAAAGTGAATGGAAAACCACACAATACAAGCTCCAAACACAAAGTCTTTAGTTAACCCCTAACCCTATTAAATAATGCATAAATACCTTAACATGAACACCATAAGTAAGTGATTACTAAACCATTAGTTGATGCCTTATTAATGTTCCCTTATTGTAAAGTTTTACCAATTAATTTTGATTGTTACTGTCTTACTGATGCTGATGATTTATCTTTGAAGTTTGATAGTTAACGTGAATTGAAAACCCAAGAAGGGTTTATTAATAGTTTTGTGAAAACTCTTTCTATGGCTTATTTAAAGAGTGGCCTCTCTCTCTCTCTCTCTCTCTCTCTCTCTCTCTCTCTCTCTCTCTCTCTCTCTCTCTCTCTCTCTCTCTCTCTCTCTCTCTCTCTCTCTCTCTCTCTCTCTCTCTCTCTCTCTCTCTCTCTCTCAGAGATTATGTTGTAGCCTCAGTGTATTTTTATTCAGAGAACAGTTTAACCTTGTGCCATACAACTCTACATGGCCGTGCACGTCGACGATAATGGAAACGTCTCAGGTCTGGCTGAAGGTGATAAGACTTTAAAACACGGCGTTCTACTGATTTTCATTCTCTCCTTCTATTTGTTCAAGATGGGAGTTTGGGAGCGTGTGAAAGTTTCACTCGAGTTGGTCGCTCGAGTGTATTAGTGGCGATTAATGTTGAGGAAGGCTCTTTCAGTCACATGTATTCAAAGTCAGTATTGTGTGTGTGTGTGTGTGTGTGTGTGTGTGTGTGTGTGTGTGTGTGTGTGTGTGTGTGTGTGTGTGTGTGTGTGCCTGGTACAGTTGTCTAAGAAAGACAGCAGTTATCCGGAATAAAGGTATTTTACAAACAACACAGGATAGAGGACAGTAGTCAAGGGCAGGTGAAAGGTTCT
>JACYXH010000537.1:177500-230000 GCA_026745465.1 Lota lota
TGGGAGCGAAAAGAGCGGGAAGTTGTTTCAAACACAATAAAAATAGAAAATTATATTTAGAAAATGGAGAATGGAGGAAGAAGAGTACAATCGTACACCAACGATGGTCTGAGTGTAGATTTGAAGGAACAGAGAAATTATTTTGAGCTTCACACATAGGTTTTGAGTATCTCTCCATGTGATCCGATGTTCAAGGGTCACTATTTAAACGCCGGCCAGCTGCGCAGGTTTTCCTGCTCGTTATATTAGCTCGTTATATTCCCAGATTGTGGCCGTGCGGTGAAACATTTCAACCTTCGTCACACATCTGCGTTTATTCAAACACGCCTTTATCCGATTTTCAGAACATAAAGTTCACACACACACACACACACACACACACACACACACACACACACACACACACACACACACACACACACACACACACATGCTGTCTGATGAAGAGTGCATGGTGGGTAATGGTTTCAACAAAGCAGAGCTGGTGTGACCCCCTCCCTTGACTTTGAAAAAGGTGTGTGTGTGTGTGTGTGTGTGTGTGTGTGTGTGTGTGTGTGTGTGTGTGTGTGTGTGTGTGTGTGTGTGTGTGTGTGTGGGGGGGGGATATAAAGGTAGTATTCAGGAATAACTGCCTGAGTCATACAGAATAACTGTTAGCTTTTCACATAAATAGCGTGGAGATAATGACACCAGACTGTGCTTGAAGGAGACCTTTATTTTGAAAAACATGGCAGCCCACGTGAGATGTGAGTCATAAATATCAGGGAACCACAACAACATGGACAATAACAACAATATAAACAGCAAGAGTATTAGTGCTAACACAAAGAAAACATATCGAGGAAAGACTACACTGAAGAGACAAGATAATAGTAAAATTAAGATTTTAGGAATTCATTTTAGACTGCTTCTAATGTACACATGTATGTTCTCGTGTACTTGTATGTTGTCTCATGCACTGTAACCATGGTGCAAAGCAAAGTTCTTAATGGGAAAATACAGCTATTTAAATGCACATTGGATTTAAACCTATGGTTCTTATAATTCAAATTTTAGCTATTTTAACTCATGTACAAAAGAAAATCACACAGCTTTGGTCCGTCCAACATGTTAATAGTGGATCTAGTATAGTAAAGATAAGGCATGTTGAAACTCAAAGAATAAGGTTGTGGACTGTGTGTGGATGATGGCTGGTTTAGGCAGCCTCACCTGGCCCGAGTCAGACTGATTGGACTCTGCGGCTGGGTGAGGCTGCACACCTGTTGTGCATTGAGTGATCAGTGAGTGATGAGTAATCAAACCACCCTGCGTCTCCCTTGTCTGGAGGAGCCCGGAAAAGCCACCAAGGTGGCATGTACCATGGACATTGTTACAAATGTCATTGTTTTGTGTCTCCCATCGTGTGTGTGTGTGTGTGTGTGTGTGTGTGTGTGTGTGTGTGTGTGTGTGTGTGTGTGTGTGTGTGTGTGTGTGTGTGTGTGTGTGTGTGTGTGTGTGTGTGTGTCCGTTTGCGTGTGCATGCATGCATGTGTGTGTCCGGCTGGTGACCAAAAAACATTGACCAAAAACCCCGTCCATCTCAACTAGTTGGTTGAATTTTTAATAAAGTTGTGTTTTTGTATATTTTTCCTATAAAACCTTTCACTACACCCTCCCCCCCTCCCCCTATCAATAAATCAGTAGAAAATAAGCACTTAATTCAGCAGATATAGATATAGACGTGTCCACAGTTAGAAGAAAGTGAAAAATAAAACCTTGATGATATGATGTTTCGTTTCAAGTCTGTGTTGTTTTGTCTTCTGCAATCTTTGAGCACACGTTTGGGATGAACAACACTTATATTTCTGAACAGATAGATGTGGGGTACTGGTGATAATAGTCATGCATGTGTTGTCTTTTGTGTTGGTTTCAACACCGCTATTACATCGGTATTGTCTGCGTACCAGCAGGTTACTAAAAAAGGTTTTCAATTTTCTATCCTGTAAACCCCTTCAATTAATCAGCAGGGGTGTGTGTGTGTGTGTGTGTGTGTGTGTGTGTGTGTGTGTGTGTGTGTGTGTGTGTGAGACACACACACACACACACAAAGAAATGGCCACACACTTAACAAGACAGAGAGACTGCCATATTGCCTCACACCTTAAAGGTCAGAATCAAGATTCCAGAGAGCAGAAAAAAGAAGAAGAGAGCACCATTTTGAAACTAAACAACCAGAAAAAAGAAAAGTATTAAAAACAGCTTGTGACTAAATCGCCTTGCTCCATTGGATCCTGAAACTGTCAGTTAAACCTCATGGCTCCGCCCAGCCACCGCCCCACCGAACTGCAGCAGAATACACAGCAGGAGTAGGCAGTTATTTGGAGACATTCTCTGGTTGTTTGCCACGCAAGAGCTGCGATGCAAGGCTAAATAAAGAACTGGTTGTTTGAACAAGTACAGATTTCTAAGCCTTCAAAGGCTAATGTTTTATGTATTTGAGTACTTGTGAGTGGAGAAGATTGCGGGCAAACCACGGAAGGTTGGAGTGCAGTTTAGTCTGGCAGTTAATCTTTTATAACAAGAGAATTGGCCAAACGTATTCAACGACTGAGCGCACACATTGCTACAATAAACGTTGTAACCTGTAATGCCTGACACACACTAGACGCTTTTTCAAAAGGATGAAAACGTTAGAGACCACACACCGAACGGTGGATGAAGATACATTTAATGTGTGGCAGGCAATGATTTTGCCATCACAGCACAGCACACACTAACACTAAGTTCCTCACGTGGCGATCCATACACTGCGTACTTGGCTGTCTGGTTTGGGGAAGTACAATCGAATGTTAACACAGCCCACACCACAGGGTGATCTTGCAAAAAAGCATATATGAAATTACTATACTGAAATTCAGGCTTTGCTGACCAGAGTGGGAAGGGGGGAAATCAGGGCAAAAGATCCTGTAGTGTGTAGCCAGCATCAGTTGATCAACGTGTTCATGTGATGCACTAACTGCCTGAGATGCCGACGTTCTGATCAATGACGTTTTGCCCTTCAAACGCCTCGTAACTCCACGGGAGCTTGATACGGTAAACTATGAACGATGTCGTGACCCATGCAAAGCGTCTGAGCATGTCTTAATGTCTCCAGGTGGGACATTAGCTCAGGAGTTAAGGCAGGTGGACTGGCAACCGGCTGGTTGCTAGTTCGAGCCCCGACTTCAACCCTAACTATGTCGAGGTGTCCTTGAGCAAGTCACTTAACCCCAACCGCTCCCTGGGCGCTGTGATTGGCTGCCCACTGCTCCCTTGAGGGATGGGTTAAATGCAGAGGAAAATTTTCACTATGTGTATGTCACAATAAAAGTACCTTTACCTTCAGACACAATGAACGATGTCATGACCCCTGCAAAGCGTCTGGGCATGTCTTAAGACACAACGCCAACCCTGACCACACGGTGTTCACAGATTTATCTTCATCCCGACAGCCACTACATACAATACAGTAAGAAGAAGAAATACTTTGTTGTTATACTGTACAGTTATGTATTAACGTATACTAATAAAGTAACAGTTTTCAACACGTTTTCCTCCCGACAGCCACGATATACAATAGAGTGAGAAGAGATGCTTTTTTAGCATTGGTTAATCCGTACATACGTACAGTATACAGTGAGCTAGGGAGGTGTGGAGGAATGGAGTTGGAAGCACGGCGGAGGACAAGCGAAGGCGAACTGAGAGAACAAGAGAGGCCATTATGGCGGTTGGCTTTTTTTCTCTCCAAAGCTCCACAGAGCCAAGGCTCAGCATGTGGGCAGGCAGGCAGGAAGTTAAGTACGGCAGCCGAATTCACTCATAAATATTGTAATAACCCTGCTCAAAGGGAACCGCGGGCGGTTGGTGGTAACTGTATCACCGTGTGCCGTTTCGGCTTGATCCGGGCACGGGGGTTAATCCCCCCCCCCCCATGTCAAGCTTCGAAACGGCCCCCTTCACTCCCTATGGGGACCAGCGTCAGCGCTCAACCCGGCGTCGGCGCTACCCTATAGGTGCTGCTACCCGCCTGAGATCCACGTTTAGCTGAGCCGAGAGCCAATGTTCTCCATACACGCACGGCACCGGCCAATCATACTCACTTGTGGCACGGCGGCCGCACACATAAAATAACCACTTCACTGCCCGCTTCAGCCAGGCCTCCAATGCTGGTACCAGAGATCTGGAGCCGGTACCAGCGATCTGGAGCTGCTACCCCAGCTATGGAGACGGTACCAGAGATCTGGAGCCGGTACCAGCGATCTGGAGCTGCTACCCCAGCTATGGAGCCGGTACCAGAGATCTGGAGCTGCTACCCCAGCTATGGAGCCGGTACCAGAGATCTGGAGCTGCTACCCCAGCTATGGAGCCGGTACCAGAGATCTGGAGCTGCTACCCCAGCTATGGAGCCGGTACCAGAGATCTGGAGCCGGTACCAGAGATCTGGAGCTGCTACCCCAGCTATGGAGCCGGTACCAGAGATCTGGAGCCGGTACCAGAGATCTGGAGCTGCTACCCCAGCTATGGAGCCGGTACCAGAGATCTGGAGCCGGTACCAGAGATCTGGAGCCGGTACCAGAGATCTGGTACGTTAGCCCGTGTCACAAAGTTAGCCCGAGGTCAGACAGAGAAGAGGACTGAAGACGTGGGCGAAATTTCTGAGTGTGTGTGTGTGTGTGTGTGTGTGTGTGTGTGTGTGTGTCTGTGTGTGTGTGTGTGTGTGTGTGTGTGTGTGTGTGTGTGTGTGTGTGTGTGTGTAAGTGAGTGGTTGGTGTGTGTGTGTGTGTAAGTGAGTGGTTGATGTGTGAGGGGGTTGGTGTGTGTGTGTGTGTGTGTGTGTGTGTGTGTGTGTGTGTGTGTGTGTGTGTGTGTGTGTGTGTGGAGGGGCTTTAGTAAACAAATAAAAGTACCAGTGCTGGATGGATGATGGTGCCCCTAATTCCCTCGAGGGAATATTGTGTGTGTGCATGTGCCTGTGTGCTCTCTTTAAAAAATAACACATTATGGCAATGCCCACACACAGACTCAGACTGCAACAAATATATCGCAGTATACACCTTAATGAATACTGCAGGAGCAGCAGTAGTGGGCCTTGATCGACTAACGCACCCCACAACGTAGGAAGACACACACACCAACCGCTCACATGCACCAACCGCTCACACACACACACCAACCACTCACTTACACACACACACACACACACACCAACCGCTCACACACACACACCAACCACTCACTTACACACACACACACACACACACACACACACACACCAACCGCTCACACGCACCAACCGCTCACACACACACACACACACCAACCGCTCACATGCACCAACCGCTCACACACACACACCAACCACTCACTTACACACACACACACACACCAACCACTCACTTACACACACACACACACACACACCAACCACTCACTTACACACACACACACACACACCAACCGCTCACACGCACCAACCACTCACTTACACACACACACACCAACCACTCACACACACCAACCGCTCACACACACACACACACACCAACCACTCACACACACCAACCGCTCACACACATCAACCACTCACTTACACACACACACACACACCAACCACTCACTTACACACACACACACACACCAACTGCTCACACACACACACACACACACACACACACACAAACACTCACACACACACCAACCACTCACTTACACACAAACACACCAACCACTAACTCACACACACACACACACACACACACACACGCACACACACACGCGGCCCTAACTAGCGCTCGCTGCTGCTCCCGCTCATCTATTCCGCTGGAGCTAACCGCGGCTCAGACAGGCCCGTTTGAACGTGTTTTATCTGTGTGACTCATTGCTCGGGTGGAGAACACCAGCTGACTGATGCCCTGCCGAGTAATGGGGGCGCGGAGCCGCGTCTGCCTTGGGAAACCTCCGCAGCACCTGGGCTAATTAGCCCGCCCGTCCGTCCGCCCGTCCGTCCGTCCGTCCGAGAATGAAGCGGAAAAAAGAAATGAAGCGCAGTACACTGTGTGTTTGGGGGTACGGGGGTGTGTTAAGGGACTTATCGATTGTGTGCTTTGTGTAGGTCATTGCCAGACGCTGTTAAATCACAAATATGCAAATCGTACTGACAAGTCAACTCGACGGGAATTACGTTTCGTTGCGGTTCGCTTAACTTCCGACGCTAGGCCTGCTGGGTAATTTGGGAACGTCGAGGGTATGGAAGGAATTGTTTCCCAGAGATGCCATTCAAATTGTTTATCTGAAACTGAAACTTATTTTCAGTTTGGAGCTAGCTATATATAATATCGAGTTATTGTATGAGCAAAAGCAACTTACAGGGATTCAAATCCCTATGTATATTATACATAAATAAATAATAATGACAATGCCGAAACTCATTTCTATGTAAATTAAATAATATATAATTTCGGAAACCCTCTGGGGTAAAACATAATTAAAAAGTAAAAGCATTAACAACGACAACAAGCTATGTTGTCATTGTTCGTGTCTATGTTGCTACAGTTTTATGTGGACTTCATCTTTAGTTGAGATACTTTTGAGTCCATGTTCTGCTGGCTGGTGTCAAATACTTCCAACACTCAAAGCAGGTGCATTCTAGGTAATATGTCCTCTGAAACATTGCTGTGAATCGATTCGAATGTCGAACACTGAAAATAGCGAGGGATCGAACCGGCGCCACCAACCGCTGAACTCAACGGCAGGGCAATTACCTATCACGCAATCGTCATGACGACGAGCGCATCCCATCAACACCTGTTAGACGAGACGCCTCTTCATCGACTCGGTCAATTCCCTCCAGAAGGAAAACCATCTGATCCTGAAGGATTTACGACACCCATCCACCGCGATAACAACCACCCCCCACCCCCACTCTCACCAAGCCATTACCTTTACCCAGGATTTGATCACTTCGGTGGGGGGGACACTGTCAGAGAGACAGGGGCACGCCACGCTGGCTTGTATTGTATTATTGTTCGTTTGCTCAAATGTACTTCTGTGTTGTTGACTGTTATTTGTTTTTATCATTTGTCCTCTTCTCCGTGTTGTTGTTCACTTGTCAAGCATGTTTTATTGTCGTTTTGCACATAACACGCTCTATAAATAAAGTTGTACTGGAACTAAGTGGGGTGGATGGAGGTTGGTTTGGTAAGAAAATGAAAGTCACTGAAATGTGTAGACACTGGTCAGCATCTCTATCCCCATGTATCACCACTCTATCACCATCTAGGTCATTTAGCAGGCGCTTTTATCCCGAGCCACCTCAGATGATATGGATGAGCGTCTCGCTCAGTGATGTCCACGACCTTACGTGTAAGCATCATTGAGCAAGACGCAAGTGGTTGAGGACGTCAGGGAGACGGACTCTCTAGCAGCCTACAGACTATCTGGAACCCCTCAAGCAGAAGGTTGTTAGTACTATAAATGTCAGGCTGATGGCTATTCAACTGTTCTTGTTACTAGGTGTGCTGTGAGTCTTGTCTCTGTTTTATGAGATACTGTACTGTCGATGGATCTAACGCCAGCTCACTGCAATCATCACTATGAAGCAAACAACACACTATTATAATATATCAAAGCGTTGCTGCAATTATCTTCTCATATCTATTTAAGGATGTGAATCCTGATGGGGTTTTTTTTTTGGTTGGTTTGCAAGATGCTTTCATCGATATCGTACATGCAACAATTAAAAATTCCCTGAGCGGTTAAATCATTAAAAGGCCGTCTTATACCAGGATCTTATTTAAATATATAAATCGTATAATGATCCTCAAGTGCAAACATTTGGTTCCACTCCAGCTTCCAATCGACTCCCGCTCGAGTGGGGGAGTCCCACCATTTTGTTTTACCGCCGTGCGGTTAATTGCATTACATTGACTGGTGGAAGAGGACAATAAAGTTGGGCTTGTCAACACGCTGTGATGTATGCATTGCGACGCAGCAGGCCCTGCGTCTCGTAACCACGGAGATATTAAATGACTAACACGGTGAAACCTCGGAGCTCTTGTGATGCTAGAAGATGATGCTGTGGGGAAGCTGCGAGTGATTATAAATCAATCCGTGGATTGATGGCGGTCAGCGTGCGACCGAGGAAGCGGGCTTTTTATTGTTTTACGATGAGGTGAGTCAGCCCTTCCGGCGTTTATAGTCACGCAAACACTGGGCTCACAAATCAGACTTTAGGTTGATCATCTAAATACTGATGGCCGAATCTGGGTGAACGGGCGTTACACTTTCTTTCTCTTGATATTTGTTGCGATCCATCATGTTGCTGGAGGCAGGGAGCTGTATAAGTGGCTATTACCAGCGGACATAAACTTGGCCGGCGCTAGAAAACTTTTCGAGGTAGGAAAACAAGCACAAACATCCTGTCTGGACACCATTATATTAGAAAAAATTCAATAAAAACGGCGGGTAAAGATTTGAAATCAACACCGTGTTGAGTGGCTTCTGTAGAAATACACGGATTAAAATCCTGTGAAACCTGGACAGAAATGGTCCGTCACGCCCCTACGTAGGTTTGCCCGCTGTTGTCCTGGGACTGTTGGTCCCACGGTCCTCTCGTCAGTGGAAACAGGTACTGCATTGTTGTAGAGAGAAGACAGGTGATTGGTCAATTGCAACGCTTGTCGCCATCTTCCCTCTTCTAGTGGAGAGCCACGCCCTCTCGTCTCTCCCCTGGACGGCACTAAGCACAGGCACCTCCTCACATGGCTCGAATAAAACGTGACGAACGATGAGTTCATATCATATTTAAGAGCAACACTAACCAATAAACCTGGCGATACAAAGAAACGTATCTATTACCATCAGACAACTGAACACAAATAATCAAAAAGCTTGAAAAGGAGAGTGGAAACAAAGGTGTGTGTGTTAATGTTTAGTACCGTGTCGCCCTTTTTGCCAACTGCTATGTTTCTGTTGGGAATGGTCGCGCATGCTTGCCTTTTCATTTGGCCGCTCTGTCGCCTGCATGCAAGGCTGCACAGCGGCCAATCAGACAGCCCACGCACTGCAGGCCTTTTGACCGCCACAGAACAACAGCGTGGCAAGTCCAAACACCGCACTGCTACACGGCCAAGAGCAGACTGTTCGCCAGGGCTGTTCAAATACTGGCTCAAAACGAATGGTGCCATGGAAAGTGACACTAATTATCCTTAATATAGAATTAAGGATATTTAGTGTTGCTTTTCATGGCACAAAGAGTGTTTAGTCACAATTTGTGTATCGAACATACAAAATAGTGCAGGCCGTTCATACATTTCTACACAGAACTGTTATTCTTGCCATATTTTCAACTCAGAATATACATTCAAATTTAATTAATTAATGTGGCAGGTTGAAAGACATTGAACCTGTTAAAAGAATCGTCCATACATGCAAAACTCTGCTACATCGACGCAGTCTGTTGACTTGTCCACAGCCAGCAACAGCATGTCTGCTTATTTGATCTAATCCAAAATGTTTTGATGACATCAGTTGCAAGAGCTTCGACTCCTCTGATCGTTGTTGTAGCCGACGTTGGTCTTTTTTCAGTTAGAGGCAATGATGTTCTTCTTCACCTTCACATCGGTCAATACATCTTCAAGGATGCTCTCTGGTTCCGAACTGGACCGGGTCGCTACGATCGTTCCCAGAGACGCCCTGCACCTTGTTTTGACGAGCATCTGAACCCATCAGATGTGTTCCATTGAGCTTTGAGTGATACGCAATGCCACGCTCTCAAACGTGACCTTTTGCTCTTGAAACCTTTTGCCACAGCAGAGATGGCCGTACCGCCCCTACGACCCGCCCTTGACCCTACACGCCCGCACTGAGCACGTGCAGGGTCAAGGGGGCGGAGCAAACCGGCTCAAACGGTTTCCTGTTGGAGGAAATGGATCCGGCTTTCAGGCTTTTGTTTCAGATTATTTATGTTCTTATAAATCAGTTTTTTAATCAATACATGATCAATATGATCCACGGACCCGATGTGGTCCCAGAGCCGACAGTTGAATAAACAGAATGGGTTCAAGAGCATAATTCAAATATTGCCTACAGTTGTTGACATGAGGGATCGAACCCACTACCTTTGGGTGTCCATGCAGAGACACCACACTATCCTGGCCGCACACACAGTGAGGTTTGAACCCACTACCTTTCGTCAACCACTATGCCAACACATGCTACTACTTATACCCTCATTGTCTCTTGAGGCATCAGATGTCAAACACGATCCAGAAATATGTACCTAAAAACACAGAGAGCCACGCCGATCCCGACTACAGATCTCACCTAGAGGTGACGCCGAGCCAAGGGCTGAGCTGATGCCGTGCCACAGCCCCGACACAAAGATCAGCCTTTGGACGGAAAATAAAAGTGCAAAAAAAAAAAAAAACTTTCAGGCCATCGGCATCTTGAATGGCCTTTAAATCCGCCACACCTCGCCTTGTCACCACGCCAAAGATAAATGACTCACCGCTTCCAGGAGCCCAAGGACCGACGTCATTCACCACTTTTCCTTTTTGCTAAGTAGATTCGTGGACAAAGGTCTGCTGAGTGTTACTGTGTCTTATTGGTCAGCCAAGATCCTTTCTGCCCCCGCGTTTCCCCCAATTGTCTGTAATGGTGGCGAGAAAGTGTTGTGGCTTGGTTGTTTGACTGCCAAATGAAAGGAAGCCCCCCACGTCTCTGGCCTAATCTGTAGGCCTCCTTGCACAAGACGCCCTAACCCCCATTGATGATGTAACAGAACTCACTGAGTGGCTTTGAATAACAGCCTCTGCTAAATGATGCGATTAATAGATCTAAATAGAAAGATTTGAATATATTTATATATATACACAGATTTTTTTTGTTGTTGTATTTAATGCCACAAAATAAATGAAATGCCAAAACCTCTAAGGAACAATAATCTGTGAATATTGAATGACTAACCAAAACCCTGTCTAGTCTATCTGGCGACACTAAAACAAAACATACATGAGTGGCATCCACCCCTGACCTAGTGTCTCCAGACAAGGGTGATGTATGTGTGTGCTGTGTAGAGGGTACCCCTAACTTACCTAGTGTCTCCAGACAAGGGTGATGTATGTGTGTGCTGTGTAGAGGGTACCCCTAACTTACCTAGTGTCTCCAGACAAGGGTGATGTATGTGTGTGCTGTGTAGAGGGTACCCCTAACTTACCTAGTGTCTCCAGACAAGGGTGATGTATGTGAGTGCTGTGTAGAGGGTACCCCTAACTTACCTAGTGTCTCCAGACAAGGGTGATGTATGTGTGTGCTGTGTACAGGGTGCCCCCAGCTTACCTAGCCCCCATTCCCAGGGGAAAAAGGGAGGTAAACACGAAGGGCATTAAGCACACGGCAAAACAGACCAACAAACAAACAAATGGGGAACAGCTCCACACGTAGCACATGGCAGCAAGTCCAAGAGAGAGAGACACTTCCTGGGGTATGGCCTTTTATAATCCTGGGTCCAATCAGGAACAAGTGCCAATGGCAAGGCACGTAACAAAGCTGCAATCAGCAATTTCTGCTCACCCCACTTTGTTTTGATGAAATGGTGGTTTACCCTATTCCAGTTATTCAATCACCTTTGGGTGTTTCTGTGGTAAAAGTGTGAACAAAATCATTTCACACGTTAAATAATTACTATCAGACCTTTTAGATTGTGTCAACAAAGACGGATATGTTGGGAGTATCCCTGTAGCTTCCTCAAGACCAAAAAAATGTGAAGAAATTTAACTTGAAGAGAAATATTACCTTGGACGATAGGGCCTGAGTTATTGTCATATAGTTTATGAAAACCAAGGGCTCTAAAAGCAACTAAAAGCTGATGGTGGGCCCAGATTGTAAAGGGTAAATTGGAGAAATCATGACATGAAATATCCATCTTCCTCCTCTGCAGCCGCTTTTATGGTAAGTCACTGCCCAAAGCGCAGACACACAAACACACATGTTCACACACAAGCACCCACACACACGTGCGTAAATACGCACACACACACACACAAACACACATGCACACACCCACTTGTGCCCATCTCCACAAACATACACACACCCACTACACACATGCGCGAGTACACACACGTCCACTCACACCCACACATCTACCCCTTATCTCTCAGAAGACGTTGCTAAGCAACAGCAACAGCATCTCCTGCATGTCCAAATGCATTATTCTTTTCTAAAGCTTCCATCGAGATGGGGATGATGCGAAGGTAAAATAATTTCCTTCAGTATTACATGAGTATTACATGAGCCAACTTCCTCTGGAGGTGATGGGGAATCAATAAAGAGACGAACGGTACGAACACCGAATACCACGGTCATAGTAAGTCGCTTTAAATAAAAAAGCTTTGAGCTGACTAAAAATCCCAGGGGTTCCTATTGTCGTCTCAAGCACGACACCAAGACTTCCCTGCCATGTTTGCGGTTGAGAGTAAATAAAAGGGAGCTGCAATGTATTTAAATTGCCGACCTTTCCTCCATTGCGATAACAGCCGGATTCTAAACGTCTGCAATCTCAAAAACATTACTTGCAAATGAAAAACAAACACAAAGTCCCAGCACCAAATTCTAATTGCTACTCCGGTCTTCTGAACGCATCCGGCTGCGTTCATTTACCCATTATGTTGCGTTTGTGTGCTCAAGAAAATGTCTTGTGTGTTGACGGCAAAAGGCCAGAAGCTAAAACAAACCCCCCCCCCCGGTGCAAAACGGCCATTTACAACGTGCCTGCATGCTCTGACACTGGTGGGGACTGCAGACATATTTGTCTGGCTCACTCTTTGTCGAGGGGGTGGCGTGGTTTGTGGTTGTCCGATGAGCTTACCTGTAATGTGCAAACTAGCATGAAAGCAAACATCTGTGTGTGTAGCCACAGTGGGACACAGGTGGACAGGGCAGCACACGACTCCATAGCCGCCTCTCGTTTATTTTGAACTCGAGCTCAACTTCGTGCCGTCGTGTCACTGCACTGCTATTGTCGGGCGATTTTAATAATGCAAATATTCTTATTTTTTCAATTCACAGTTTGAAAAAGACGTCGGGTCTGTATTTATGTTTTTCCCGCCTCTCTCTCTGTCTCTTTTGAAAATGATTGTATCCTTGAGACACTTATTATCGTATCTACATCTGTTTTTTTTCTCACCCATCAGACAGTCAGAGAGAGAGCGAGAGCGAGAGCGAGAGCGAGAGCGAGAGCGAGAGCGAGAGAGTCCACTGGGTGCTGCCTGCTGTCAATGTGCAAATGCTTGTCATTAATTTCACTGGTGGAAGGCAATTTCCGAGAAGTGTATATATTCTGATAATGATGCAGCCTTTGTCTGTCAGATGGCGAGAGACACACTGGGTCATAGATGTTTCTTTTTTATCTCCTGCGCGTCGTGCTTCTAAATCTTGTATTGGAGGATGTTTTGTTTTGGGGTTATTTTCGTTTGTTCTTCTGTGATAGGGACACATTTCTTTTTTCAAACTGACAAAGTGGTTTTGTTTGCAGTAGTTTCATCTTTTGCTTTGAAAAATTGGGGTATGGTTAATTGACGGAGTCTAGAAATATTGCCAACATCATACTTACAATTATATGTATAGTGTAGGATATACAAAATAAATAGCCTTGGATTTCCAGAGAGATGTTAAATCTGATGTAGGTAAAATTTGAGAGTTTTTCTTCTGCCGTTGAGAATTTTTGCGTACATGGACCTGTGGTGAAGCTTAGGTACGATGGGATAGGTGATGGTTAGGCAAGATTGGATCCTACTTTCCGACTCGCCATTGTGTGTGTGTGTGTGTGTGTGTGTGTGTGTGTGTGTGTGTGTGTGTGTGTGTGTGTGTGTGCACGGCTCACTATAGTCAAAGATAGTCTCTTGCTCGAGTCGCACCACTCTGTCACCATGTTCTTTGAGTGTGTGTGTATTGTGTGTATGTGTGTGTGTGTCGTGTAATTATATTTGTCATTTGTGTGCGTGTCGTGCAAGACAGGGAAATCTTCCTTACGTATCGCATGGTTTGAGCGGGAACTGTAGTTGACCAATTCATCTAAGATATGTCTTCTGAGACTTGGAGCGAGAGGGGGAAAGAAGGAAACAGACTGAAATTGTTCTTTTGTGCATTTTGTGTGTGTTAGATCATGTGAATGTGTACTTGCCCATACACACACTTGCCTCTGTGTGTGTGTGTGTGTGTGTGCGTGCGTGCGTGCGTGAAGACATTTGGAATCCTTCTGAGACCCAATTAGATAGCAGCTCTGAGTGACCTCAGACTGTAAGCCGCTGCCGACTCAGAAACAAAATCGCTAATTTGAAACGTCGTCACGCAAGCTGCTTGACAAAATGGTCGTGCTAATGGGACGGCATAAACACAAAACACACGAGAACAAGAAACCAAATAGCACGTCGCGTCGCACTAGATATCTGCCGACCCAGAACCTGCAGGGAAGTGCATTTACATGACAGCAGGACAAACAATCACCGAAAAGCAGAAGAAATGTCCCTCATTTTAACCAATGTAAATGTTGCGGAGCCAATCACAAACAACACACAGGACCGCGGGTAGGCCTGCGCATCGTAGCACAAACATTTACATCTTATCTTACAGCCCATTGACTTTGCATCAGAAGTAAACATGTATCTTTTCTTCCGGTACTTTTAAACAGTTAATTGTATTTAAATAGTTACGTTGTGTGGCCATTCGACTTGGACAATCAGCAGTCAGCCATTGCCTGGTTTTAAGTGGTTCCGGTAAACTCTCCCAAACAGAAACCGGAGGGTTTGTCTGCGCGTTTCTTTGCTCATCCGTGCGGGACCGTGTTGGTCTGGCTTTTAACAGAGACATCGTAAAGCGTCCGTTTGAACAGCTGGGTTTCAAACACCGTAGAACGTAGTTGACACCCATTAAAATATAACGCGACGCAACTCATACTCTACCATCTAGAGACGGTCGCCGCGTCCTCTAGGGGATAGCAAGGAGACGAGTAACAGCTGTGAGGAGCCGACAGCGGGTAGAGATGAGTGGAGGAACACATCTGGAACTGGAGCGCATCCTGGAAACGGGGTCAAAGGTGAATGACGGTTGTCGTTCTGTAGTTTGGGAGAATCCGTTTTCTTGGTTGTGATTTTTGATTGTGAAACGGTGAGCAAAGCTAGGGAAAACAAAACGAGTGCCTTAACAGACCTCGCTTTCGATGGTTGGGAAATTGCACTTGCCAAACTTGTTTGTTTTATTTCAAGCATTACTGAAAATAATAGCTTGTCAGGTTTATTCACGGGAGAAAGTTCTTTAACCACCGAGAGTGGTCTTTGATCTAAAACAACTTTTGGAAAGACTTTTAGAGAACAGTTCTGCGCTCTCATTAAAGGCTCTCTTTGGAGTGTGTGTGGATGATGGCTGGTTTAAGCAGCCTCACCTGGCCCCAGTCAGACTGATTGTACTCTGGGGGCTGGGTGAGGCTGCACACCTGTTGTGCATTGAGCAATCAGTGTGCACAGGTTAAACCAGCCATCGCCGCACACACTCGGAGAGAGCTCTCCTACATGGCAACATGGAGCACCAGCTCATGTATCATTGTCGGCAAACAGTACAATAAACTGGCTTTCAACAACAACAACAACAACAACAACAACAACACCACCCTGTGTCCATGCGTTTGAAGGAGCCCAGTAAAAGTCACCTTGGTGGAGTGTGGCATCCAGCTAGGTGGCATGTAGCAATGGATCTTGTTACACTCTCCGAATAGCCATTGTAAATAATGAACAGATTCATAATGTCTGTATTGTCTTTCATGGTTTGGTCTAGTATGTATAACTCAGTGATCAAGTTCGACTTGCTCTCTGAAATTCCTCCGTCACAATTATTTGGAAGTAGGGGAATTCAATGAAGATGTTCCAACGTTTGTAGCGTTGCAGTTTGCCCACTACATGGTTTACTACATGGCACAACACAATGGTTTTGTTTATCGTTTTTCACACCCAAATTGTGTTTCCATTCTGTTAATCTTAACACTTTGGTAGACACTTTGGTCTAAATTAATATATATTTTTTACTTCCATTAAAAAGGTGTGTTGTCACGTTTTCCACTGGTGGTAAATACTAGATTGATGCGTTTTCTGTTGAGTTCTACCTGCATCAATACCTTCAATGAAAAGTATCAAGTGCTGGTTTATGTACAGCCACACAGTGTTATGCCCACAGAAAGCATTACACCGTCTCTCCATTTCACTCCAGTCCTAGCGAACGTTTGACAACCACAACGTGAAAGTACTTTCTGATTGCATAATACTACTCGTAAGACAACCTATTTTCCAAGTAAAACGGCTAATTAGCGCGAGTCCGAAACGTGGGCAGAATGCGATTTGATCTTTTGAGATTCAAAACACAAAAGGGTGTAGGGTTATTAACATAGAAATGGGTTTATTTACTACAATAGCGTTGGCGGTGTACAGGAGCGATAACACGGGGACGAAGTATAATTCTATGTCATGGTCACCTCACGTTCCTGTACAAAGAAATACAAAAACATGCATGTGTGCGTGCGTGCATGTGTGTGCGTGCGTGCACACGCGTGTGTGCATGTGTGTGTTTATGTGTGCATGTGTGTGCGCACGCAGGGGGTGATGATTGCGGGGTCTTTAAATGTCTTCTAAAAGTGACATTCTGTGGTATCTCCCGGTCCCTGATGTTGTGGTCTAGGGAGGTCATTCCATATCTCTCCATGGGAGGGCGCCGGAGGAGGTTGAAGCAGGAACAAAACCAGTGATCAAAGGAAGGTGGGGGGATCAAAGAGGGGCGTTCCCACGGACCCATGGTCTTCACATCACAGACATGAGCCAACGCACGAGGTGTGTGTGTGTGTGTGTGTGTGTGTGTGTGTGTGTGTGTGTGTGTGTGTGTGTGTGTGTGTGTGTGTGTGTGTGTGTGTGTGTGTGTGTGTGTGTGTGTGTGTGTGTGTGTGTGTGTGTGTGACGTCTCAGAGCAGGGTGAAGGGCGGCGGGGGTGGGGGGGGGGGGGGAAATGGGATGAAACAGAATATGAAACAACCAAGTGATCCTGCCTTTTATATTTGTAGTTCATTATATAATTTGATGTCTGGATTTGTTTGACACAGTGCTCAGGACAGCATATAGGACACACACACACACACACACACACACACACACACACACACACACACACACACACACACACACACACACATGCTTAGCCGCACAAAGGGAAAACACAGGGACAGACAGACGCTCATAAAAGCATAATAATTAGAGTGCTGGGAGTTGCTGACAAACTCCGTTCTCAAGCGGCCCGAGCGGACGCTTTCTTCCCAATCCGGCCATCAGTTCCGCCACGGCGTTGAGCGCTGGCGAAAAGCCACCGGATGTGTGCCCCCTGATTATTTTGATAAAATACAAAAAACATATAAAGATGATTGCACATAGCGCGAATATATTGAGATAAGGAGAGATTGGGAGACGGCATACATCAGCAGTGTCAAATCAAAGCTGCTGATTGATCTGATGATACGCATCGCTTGAAGAATGCTAAGTGTGTGTGTGTGTGTGTGTGTGTGTGTGCGTGTGTGTGTGTGTGTGTGTGTGTGTGTGTGTGTGTGTGTGTGTGTGTGTGTGTGTGTGTCCACGATAGTCTTTGATACATGTTCATTGTAATGTTTTGTGTGTGTATATAAATACTGGCACTCACACCACTGACGCTACTTAGCATTCTGAAACTAGTTAGCATTCTGGTGCTACTTCGATTCTGAATGCCAAGGGGACATGGTGTAGCATGACTCTCAACACTATTATGATTTATAGTTCAGTTATGAGCAAAATTCCCATAAAAGCCATCTAAGTACACATTATGTTGCATAGTTACAATTGCGGTTGTGAGCGAAATGTTAATCAAAAGACAATTGGGGGAATCCTGATCTCACCCCAAAATAAAATTGCTTCATTTGGGCTACGACTACTACACAAAAAAGACCACACTATGCATTCAGCGTGGCCAAGCAAGGCTAATTCAGTCTCTAACGGTTTTAACACAACTACCCAAGCGAGAAAACTAAAAACATACCCTTCAAGACCTATACTAAGCTGCTTAAACATTTACTGAAGCAAGCATGGCTTTCCTTTCATTGTGTCTCCCTTTACTTTGTGTTACCACACCATACGCTGGAATGCCCCAGAGTCAGCATTTTGAGACCACCTATTACACAACATGGAGATTTGGGATTTATGTTTATGTATTGGACACCCAAGGTTAATACGTGTCTCCACTCATCCAACAGATAATGGCGGCTGTGGGTTGAGATCATTAATATGGATTGAGGTGCAAGCTGTGTGTGTGTGTGTGTCGGCGTGTGTGTGTGTAAATTATATTCTTCCTTGTGCAGAACATGGTGCGTGTTGTGTAGAAGACAAAAGACAGGAGAGGATATGTTTGGGGTTTTTGTGTCGTCATAGTGTTGTGCATAAAGTTAGCGTTACGCATGGGGGATAGAGGGGTTAGGCTAAGGGTGTGGGGGTGGTGGGGATGAGGTAAGGGTGAAGTCGGGGGGTGGAGAGGTATGGTCAGGGTTAGAGGTTTAGGGTGAAAGGAGCATGGGTTGGTAGGGTTAGTACAGGGTTAGACTAATGGTTAGGTGATCAGGTCTCGGGTTATGGTTGATTGATCTGGAGTGTGTGTGTGTGTGTGTGTGAGCAAACATAAAGGATATGCAAAAAACTGGATTAGAAAAGTGTGGTGAGAAGCTGTTAAATAAATACAATTTCTGTTTTTATAAATGTTTTAACTTCATTTGAAAGATATTTTCTATCTGCATGGCAATATTTAATTTTCCACTTTTTAATTCATCGCTGACTGATCACATTAAGGATAACTGTTGGTCGCCTTTATCTAGATTAGTATGAGAGCAAAACGTCTACTAAAATATCACTAAACCTAACTTTCTAAGTTCTTGTGTTGTCATTGAATGGTGTATTTGGTTTGAGGAGGAGAGGAGACAGAAGATACGATTTGCTTGAGATATAATTTTTGTTGATGATTTGTTGTGTCTTAGTGTGAAATTAATACCAACGGAAACTAACTTAGCGAGAAACTTGTTTATGTCTCACACAAGAAGTAATTACACTTTAGAACGATAGCTTGAGGGATTGGTGCCAAATGTCTCCGACTAAATCTCTCATACAAAAATGTACTTCAGAGAAACGGAAGACAACTACAAAACTAGAACAACAAAACAATGTGTATGCAAATAAATGGTAAAAGTAGCCAAAAATGTATTGACATAATCACACACACACACACACACACACACACACACACACACACACACACACACACACACACACACACACACACACACACACACACACACACACACACACACACGTTTTGTTCAGAGTTGTGTTCCCCAACTGCCTTTGTTGTAATTGTTTTATGCTGTCAAACCTCTAGGCCAAGAACACACTTTTCAGACAGTTTCTTTCAAAAGACATTCAGTGGCATTTTTAGTTTTCCCCCAAAATCGACGGTATGCAACAAGCTCATTTTCCGTGCTATTACTAGCGTAGTGAACTGACTAACAGATAAGTTGTTGAGCAAAGTTTATAATCGTAATAATAACCATAATAATTGGTTTATTTGCAAGTTGGTAAAGTAAAAAAAAAACATAATTTATTATTCTATTTATTGATGTGCCTTGACTTACTGCTGCTGATGCTTAACAAAATAAATGTTCACGCCCATCAATAAAAACAGCATAAAAAAAACATTTGTTGATAAGATTCGCTGTTATGTGCGGCCTGAAATGAGTGAGTCATGACCTATAACCTGTTATTGTTAGATGAATGAGTACAACAGAGTTAGAAATGTATGAGTTTCGTTGGAGTTGAGCAGTCTGAGATTGTATCATTCTAATGGAGCCCGCCGTGGAGTTGTGGTGCGCTGCGGGTCTGGTATGTTTTGTCCGTTGCGTGTTGCCGTAGCTCTCTCGCGCAGCGTTGCCTTGAGACAGAAGTACGTGCGTAGTAAAAGTTCTTCCTGTGTTGTATTTTGTTTAAGGAGAAAGACAACGTTTGGGCGGTGTATGTGAACGCAGTTGTGAGTATTATTTGTTTTAGCATGCATTGCGATGCTTTTTCAATAATCGTATTAACTAATAAAACATGTTATTATTGTTCCATGAGATTGTTCCATTGTATTCCGAGACCATTTGCATGCTAACTAGCATAAACGTTCGTCATGCTATCACAGAACATCTGTGTGGGCTGTCCGTCAACACAACACAAACTCGCGCCTTTTGCGCCGAACAACGTCCGGGTCACTGAGCTGTCACTCAAAATGGCATTAGCCAATGGGCGCACGTCACCTGATTGACAACAACACACACGACGGCAATACGATTAAATACAAAGACAAAAGAAAGGTAGCAGAGGTAATGAAGAATTAAATATGAGGAGCAGAAATATGGACACGAGATAATCGACTATATAGTGAATCTTAAAGCGTACTGAAAAATGTTCAGTATTGAACAGCCTGGTGTTGGTTGGTGGGGGGGGGGGGGGGGGGGTTCATTACAAAATGATCTACTTTAACGTTGAGCGATGCCACAAATGCTTATGTGCAGCGTTATCCCTATGTTAATATCGTGTATATGTGCTGATCCTTTGAATGTGCAATGTGCAAGGTATTCAATAAGTCAAGTTTTGAATACATTAAAGCTCTAAAGGTGATTTTCTCAACTCCATCCTGCACTTAAATGAATATCACATAACAGGGCCACGAAAAATCTCACCGTTATGAAGTTATATCATCCATTCATATCTCTCTATTTGTTTGATAGTGTGGTTATGTCATGTTTCATTGCCTTTGTCTTATCAAGTCTGTCAAGGCCTTTATATTGAACAATGACTACCACCTTATTGGTGTCAGGATTATGATGATGATTATTAGTATTACATTCATTACATTTAAATTATTAATATATGAATATGTCATCAATAGTATTGTTAATATTTCATGTTATTTTTCTGATTATTATTATAACAATCAAAATGTTATCAGCATTATTATCAATAATGTGATAATTGTTCATGTTTTATGTGTATATTTTCGTAGTTATCATTGTAAGTATAGTCATCCTTACAATTAAAATAGTTGTTGTTGTTGTTATGACTGTGTTGCAGAGGGTCTCTTTATTGGATTTCTGCAGTGTGCACCACCCACACAAACATCTTGATAGAACCAAAGACCCCCCCAGACCCCACAACAACAACCCTGCTACCATCAGGCCTGGAATGAGATTAAACTGCAGGGAGTGGGTGTGTGAGCGCACAACGCAATCTGCTTCTATGCTTGTGTGAATGTGTGTGTGTGTGTGTGTGTGTGTGTGCACTTTTACAGTTTGAGACGTGCACAACAAGTGCTTGTGTACACTTAAATTCTCTCTCTCTCTCTCTCTCTCTCTCTCTCTCTCTCTCTCTCTCTCTCTCTCTCTCTCTCTCTCTCTCTCTCTCTCTCTCTCTATGAGGGGGAGTTTGTGTGTGGTGTATTATTGCTGTGTGCGAGAGATATTGTGATCTGTGTGCACCGTTTTGTGTGGTATTGTTGTAATGATAATAAATTAAACTTATAATGCTCCTTTCATTGGGACCAATCTCAAAACACTAGCCAGCTGTGTGATCTGTTTGTGCGTGCGATTGTGTGAGTTGCGTGCGCTTGTTCTTATGTTATTGCTGTGTATATGTGTGTTTTTGTTATTGTGCTGCGCGCACATATGTGGGAATGACTTGCGCTGTAGTGATTAATGGTGGAAATGTTCTTTGATCCCTGGATTTGCCAGACGAGTCAAATTTAAAGGCAGGAAAGGAGAAGGGGAAAAAAGCAATCTTGCTTGTCGCTCGTGTTTGCAATATCGATCGAAACGTTCTTGATTATTAAACCCGTTATTGGGGCTCTTCTGCTGAATCTAAACACACGCACGCACGCGCACACACGCACCTTATTCCAAATAAGTGCAATAAAAATCCACCCACTTTCCAAGCTTTCGTGTGCCGCTTGCTTGTCACGTAGGCCTATATAGACTTGAGTTAAATGTATGGCTGCATCAAACATAAACACACCGACCCCGAGACACACAGAGTGCTTTAGGGGTATCGCTGACACTATTTTGCCGGAGCTCCGTGTTTATGTGAGAGTCTGATTGATCTGAACAAGCAGCGTCTGGCACGTCCTCGGCTCCTCGTGCCAATTAGCCATTTGCGCTGACTCTATTAGAGGCCGCAGATAGACGGAGGTCTGATCCTTGCTGCTTATTTTCCTACATTAGTATAATTATTAATATGAGGTATTCATCATCGGTATGAGTAGCCTGTTATTGGTTTTTTTCTGAAAGGTGATGTCCAATCATCATCTGATGGTATTGGTTTTAGTATTTGCACTGGTGAAACGCAATTGGTTAGCCTGCTAACGTTAATGGCCTTTTCTATGCCCAAGTTATAATGTTATATTATTGGTTGAAGGATTATTGATGTTGCTGTTGTTATCACTGGGTGTAACTCAATTAGTTATCCTGATAAAGCATTAGCATATTGAGCATTAATATTTGATGCGTTCGCTGTTAATATTCTATTACATTTCTCATTTTTTTTTATTTACTTCCGAAACGCAAATGGTAGACTCTAAAACGCTCAACATCAATCCGTAAAACGAATTGTGTAGTACATAACAAAAAGAACAGGAACCCAATGTGTGGTTTTACAAACTAGACCCCACGGAGCCTGTGGTATCAATGGAATTGGTAATATTGAATCAATTAGTTTGACAGTAATTAAGGTAAACAAAAGCTGGATAAAAGCCACAAGATTAAAAGAAGCACACAGGCAGAGTTAGATTTTAAGTGAGTGTCCTCAGTTGACTCGATGGGTGTCAAGATTGTTCGCGTGTGCGGCGGTTGTCAGTTGAGAACCACAAATCCGAAGCACAGCGATTGTCGTGCGAGAGTAGAGAAATTGTTTAAAGGCTCTGAGTCGAAGTTTTCCATCATAATGCAGAATTTAAGAAGGTTTCTTCCTTTCAGTGATAGCCGAACAACACTTTGAAAGTATCGTTTTAGGTTAACTCTTTGTCTGGGTCATGGCAACATCTCCAAAACCACATTTGAACAAACCAAACAGATCTCAAATTTGACACAACGACAGCCGCTGTTGCAATCGTTGCGCTGTTGCTCGGTCTGCGTTGATAGAAAACTACATTGGCAGCTTCCAACACATACTACATTCATTATATCGTCGGCCCCGGAAGAACAGTGACACACTGACAAGGCCATCCAAATTATAATAAGACCGAATCAAGGCACATCACTGTCAGCAGTGATCAAAGACGCTTGCTCACTGGCTGAGGGAGACAACTCTGTCTTTTGCAATTCACGCCATTTTTATTTCCATTGTGTTTGGAACAGATAATGAAGTAAAGGGATGAATTCCACTAAAGTGTACGAAAGGCACTTTTGCTCCTTTTGGGTATACTTGCCTGTGAACCCGCGGCGGTTGAGTCTAGGGTTTTATGAAAGAAAAGCCATGCGCCATGGCACAGTATATATATTTAGAAACAACACAATTAAACCCAGGACCTATTAAGAGCAAGAGCATTCATGGAACATCAACAATGATTGGGCAAGCGGGACGTTGATGAACTATATAGATGGTCTTTGTTGGATGGATGTATGTAACGTCTGACAGTGTGAACGTTTGAAAGTTTAACGCTGTTAGCATGGTTCACACACTTATTGTTTTCTGCCTCCAGTGATGTTCAGTGCAATTGTATTCTGCAAGGGACACACACACACACACACGAGTATGTCCCAGCATCTGACCAAACATGCCTCTCACAACTCTCTAATTTGAATTAGGTTAACAAAAGGTCCAAAAGCCATCACAGTGATGCCTCTGACATTAGGAAAATAATTGCTATATAAATGCAGTCCATTTTACAATGGACTGAAATGAAATAAATGAAATGAAATAAACTGCATGTTTTGTCATGGAAGAAAAAGTCTATGTTGTTTCAGTCAAAACATGTTTCCATGTTAGACTAGCTAAAGCCTTACAGATAGCTTTTTATTGTGACTGAATGCAGGCACAGATGAGTCTCATGGGCCTACTGAAGGAAATGTAAACGAGAAAGCAGAGTCTACTCAGGTACTGATCACAGAGGAACAACAGCTCAGTATCAGACCCCTGGACCGCAAGCAAAAGACGCATGCAGATCAGACTCAGTCACAGGATGTAGATATCATCCAAAACAAACACCAAAACGTGCTATAGCAGAATTTGTCAACAGCAAACATAGAGTGCAAGTGAAGAAGAAGTGTCAGGTGATGGAGTGCATAGTGGATGTTATTAAAGTGCGAGGAAAATGTGGCCTTAGCTACAGGGGAGATAAAGCATTGGTGCTGGCCTCCAGCATCATGTAAACATTTGCATGGAAAAGAGTAAGAAGCGTCATGAAACTGGCACAAATGGCAGAGGATCTCTTGTTAACCGGCTGTCAAAAGATCCAGTCAACAAAGCTGCGGAGGTCATCAGCCAAATGATAAAGACCACTATTGCAGAGGAAGTTAGGCAGGCTGGCATGTTCTCAGTCCAAGTAGATCCAACCCAAGATATCAGGTCAAAGGACCGGTGTTCAATCATAGTGAGATATGTCACCGATGTCATTCATGAATGATTGTTATGGTGGGCTGTGAATCATCTTCAGGGCAGTATTTTGCTTAGCTACTGAAACAAGTTTGTCTGACACCGCCAGACCAATTCACAAATGCGTATTAGTCTGGAACCTCTATCTTCATTTTTGATTTCCAAGGGGTGTTGACCAAAATACCTCTGAACACAATTAGATACATCTACAACCAATCAGAGCCACGAAACAAGTGACACACCAGCAGCGGTTATCTTGGTTGTTCATGAATTCCTCAACAACGCTTCCACAGCGTCCTCCTCTGTACAGTCATCGCATCAAAACCGCCCAATATTAGATAACCTGCTGTGATTGGTCCGATAACCCCGACCAATCTCTCGTACTCAGACGTGCATATGGTGTGACGCACATCGACTGAAACTTGTGCCGGCAGACACAAAAAGGCAGAAAGTGCATCACTGTCTTTGCTGCCTAATGACATAGCAGTGTTCATAAAAGAGTCATACAAGTGTCTGCAGAAGTCTGAAGAGATAAGTCAGGACAAGCATCACAGACGACTGTGCCCAACAGGGGAGACTAGCGGGCTAAGGATCAGGCTCCAAGTACAGTGTTTGGATGCTTCCAGAATCCTCAGTAAGCCTTATTTTGATCTGCTCATACTGTACATTCGCTTGTAGAAGACGGTAGACTAAAGCCAACTGTGTGGCCCAAGGCAAAGGGATTCATAGAAGCCCTTTTGAAGTACGAGACAGCGCTTCCTGCTCACGTCTTTGCATTTTTGAGCATCACATCTCTTTCAAAACTCCTTACAGCCAAGGTGAATGAATATCAATAAGAATATTCCCCTCCGGGGGATTAATAAAGTGTAATCTAATCGAATCTATTCTCACAGCTCAACGTTTGGTTGAGAGGACAGAGGACAGCCTTAGGAAATGTGACGTTCGGAGTTCAGAGAGCATCTGATATGTGTGTGAAGTTGGCCCATGCGCAGCTTCAAGAGAAAGAGGATTGTGAGCTGGTAGTGCAGACTGCCCTAACTGAGAAAAGAAGTTAAAACAGGCCAGGAGAGTATGCAGAGGATAAGCATCTAGCAACACCTGATCCTGACTTGAAGGTCAATGTACACAACATCATTGTAGACACTGTGATAGACAGTATTCATTGGAGGTTTTGTTAACGTTATATGTATTCTTGTTTGAGGGTTGTAGATCTTCAGGGTTCAGTCATTTGCCCTGAAAAATAGATTTTGATGATCTACAAAAAACACTATGAGATGGTAGAGAATAGTACAATACAGGTCAATGTTTCAGGGTTGGAGATGCAAGTTTTCTGCACTTTTATGATGTTCTCATATTTGTGGAAATAAACTAAAGTTGTGAAGCTATACTGAATTGCTTCACAACGCACTGAATTGGAAATTATATTCTAGAAAAATACACTGGTAACACTTTACAATAAGGGTACATTAATTAACCATTAATTAACATTAGTTAATATAGTAATTAGCATTAGTTAATTGATCTTGAACAGTTAACTAATGGTCTAGTAATACTTTTCTAATGGTAGTCACGTTAACTAACTTAATATCTTAGTTAAAATGAACACCATTCCGGTGTTCAATTTAACTAAATTATTAATTAATATATTCTTTTAAATTAATTAGGGTTAAACCTGTCCCCACTTACCCTAAGCCCTATGCTAATGCTATATATATATATGTTTTAACTGCATCAACTAACATTAATTAAGGAACACTTATAATAAAGGGTTACCAATACGCTGATAACAAGGTTGTAGAGTATAATGCACGTTTGCTGTCAAGCGGAGTGACATAGCAAAGCTATAATTGCATATCTCTAGGTAATGAACTAAATTTGTATTCATGTCCAGTGAACACTTCCTTCTCTTCATCTCAGGTGCGCTCCACTGGCGTGACCTAGTCTTCGCGCCACCTACACCGAAGACAGTGTAGGTGTACACTTTTGTTGGAAGACAAAACGTGAGATGCGAACACAACCTCTTTATTCTGAGTAGCAATGAAATCATTTACTGTTATTCTGTGTAACATGGGCATCCGGGCAACAAATAGTAAATTATCTTATAACCGGGTTTTCACATCCAACGCTAACGTTGTAGTTTTAGCCCTGCGACGGCGTTTGATATTACACAGAAAAGAAAATTGTTACGTTTAGAAGATTAATTTCGCTGAGGAGGAGTGCCGATCAACCTGATCTGCCGCTGTACAATCAAAGCGAAGAGTATAAATTTAGTTTGTGATTCTTTTATTAGAGGAAGAAAGTGCCCTTGTGGCACTTCCCTAGGGGGGGACACTCGTTTATTATATTTTATGAGAATGCATGGATGGATGGAAGAGTGATTGAACACAGAGTCACATCTTGCTTATAAATAGGCATATTTATTTAGGAAAGCTTTCAGTAAGACTTAATGGAACCATAAACTGTTGATTTGTAAATAATCTATTATACATCAACTGCAGTTATTTGGTAATATTGAAAATGACGATGGTTATTTCTTTTCAAATATATTCATATTTATATTATATATTTTTCTGTGTCTCTTAAATGTATTAATATAAAATATATTATATACATTTCTTTATATGATATATTTTATATTAATATATTTAGAGACACTAACAGATAGCAGATAACATTACAGGGCTAAAACACAATGGACAATGACAGATTACCCATATCCCAGCCCGGGGAATAATCCTCAAAGAAAAATGTCCCCAAACACGACTTTTTTTACCAAGATAAATAGACTACATTTAAACGTTATACCAAGTTGACAAAGACAATCAAGGTTTTACGTTATTCAAATTTTTGCATTTGCATTATGAAAAGCCCCAGCATCCAAATTGCTTGAAATTGTGTAAAATGAAAATTGCATCTTGAACTGCCCTCCCACCCTGGCGCCGTCTCTCCCTTCTCCACCTCACCAGACCCCCACCCCACCTCCCCTGCTCTCTATTCACAACACACTTTAGAAAAAGCCTTTTAGAAAGCCTAAATCCCCAACCAATTAAGGAACCCCCTCCAGATAGCTCCATTAATTACACCGCTGTTTGAGTTCTCTCTCCCCTACCCCTCTCCCCCCCCCCTCCTCCCCCTTCTCTTTGCATTGCAACGCACTTAAGGGTCGAGTATAAATGCGG
Source organism: Lota lota (assembly GCA_026745465.1). Classification (NCBI taxonomy): domain Eukaryota; kingdom Metazoa; phylum Chordata; class Actinopteri; order Gadiformes; family Lotidae; genus Lota; species Lota lota. The sequence continues at coordinate 205,417 of JACYXH010000537.1, forward strand.
TCCAGGTGCGGAAGGGGGTATTCGACAAGAATGCAGACTCGTGACTAAATCATTTCGCTCCGCCAAAACACTCACCTCATTACGCATTTGCCATCAATTAGATGCTTTATACAAGGGGTAATAGGCCAGCTGGATACCAGAGGCGGGGATAAGGATAGTCTGACGGTTAGGGTGTTAGACTCCCAGATGTCAGGTTGTGGGTCGAACCCCGAAATGTACACAGTATACATATGGCGTCCTTAGGCAACATGCCTTCTTAGCACCTCGCCTGCTCCTTAGTGAGATGCAGTGAATCTAAACTCGCTGTGGATGAAAGCAGCTGCTACAGGACTAATAATAATGTTGGCTGCCACACTCGCACATATTTAAGATATCAGAGTGACAAAGTATCTACATGCTGGCAAGCAGACAGACCGCCAAGTGTGTATGGATGTGAAATAAATCCCAACGTTGATGTCGACATGAAAAATAATAATAAAAAGCAATCGATGAAAGGTTTGGAAACATCGCAAATTTCCCCCTCGGTCTAGTATTTTTGTGCTGACGGAGGGAATGGCAAGGGGGAAGAAAACGATAGAGAGGACGGGGAGGAGATAGTGAAGGTGAAAAATGAGATGAACCGAGAAGAACCGTCCTGGGAAAGAGAGAGAGGGGGGGAGGAAGGCTGCGAGAGAGAGGGAGAAAAACAGAAAGATGGAGAGAGAGAGAGAAAGGAAGACTGAGAGAAAGAGAGCAAGAGAGGGATAGAGAGAGGGAGCCAGCCAGTCTCTGAACTGTGTATGGATGCTGCTCGGGGGAAAACGCACCACCGTTCAAAGCTGCTGAGTAATGCACAAGTTATACTTCCCCAAAGACACGTACACACACACACACACACACACACACACAGAAGAAAAAACTAGTCAGCAACCAACACCCATCCTCCCCTCCACCACCTCCACCACCACCACCACCACCACCACCACCACCACCACCACCACCAACACCGTACGCATCAAAAAGCCTCTCGGAGTGCAACAGCGGCGGGCGGAGAAAGAGAGGGGAGAGGGGAGAATGCTAATCTTCTAGACAGGATTTTTCATATTGCCGCGGCGCAACATGGAAGCGGATTAGGGGCCATTCTATTAAAGAAGAGACGGCAGAGGCTCAGGATACGCAAGTGTGGGAGAGAGAAAGGGGGAGGGAAGAATGAGAAAAGGCTCGCCACAGCCACTGCTGGGGTTTAGCTTCTCTGAGCTGTGGGGCTCCATACGCGTTTTGCTGTGTGAGTGTGTGTGAGTGTGTGAGTGAGTGAGTGAGAGTGTGTGTGTGAGAGAGTGTGTCTTCTGCCAAGTCGCCATTGTAAATAGGAATTTGTTGTTATTGACCTGCCTGATTAAATAAAAGGTTAAATTAAGCCAAAGTTCGCCCGAGAAATGTTCTCATGCCCAACACTGCGGATTCCCTTTGACAATAACTTATAAAAACGCATCATGTGTATTAGTTTTCATCTGAAAATTGACAAAACATTGCCTCCAAACGTCGTATTCGGACACTATATGATTTTCTTTGTCTAAGAAAGGATAAAGAAAGCCAAGCTTGTCGACAGTCAACAGACGGTAAAGAGATGGGAAGCGTGGGAGACAGTTGATTCACAGGCTAATGCCTGGATCGACTCATTAGCATATTTAGCATAGCGCTACGATAAAGCACGTAGTCAAAAACCCAGACCTCCCCTATGGATTGATAATACACATAACATGCAGATTGCGCAGAGCGACACATTAGACACACACACAAGCGCGCAAAAAAGGCAAGTGCCAACTTGAGTAATCGTCACACGTGTGTTTGTGCGACACCATTAGCGCTGTGTGCGTCACGGTTTTACACACTTCCCTGGCAGCATTCCTTTTGTTTCCCGTGACAAATATACACAAACGAACCAAACGGCCGAAAGAACGAACCGCTCAGCGTGGGGCCGAGGTAATTGGCAGCCGTGAAACATACCGGAGACGGAGAAGCACACCGTACGTGACAAACACCACCGCTTGCCTCTCACCTGTCTGACAGGAGGCCATGCCGACGGAGTGGTCTGATTCTAAATGACGCCGCTCGCTTAAACGGGAGTAATTGCAATTTTATGTTAACCGACTGTACTTTAATTGGGATCTGGCCCACGTTCAAAGACTAAGTCGTTATTTCTGTTACCCCCCCCCCCTCCCCTCCCCTCCAACAACTATTTACGTTCACAGTTTTTTAATGCTTTATTACAAAAGCATTATAGTCGGTAATAATTAACCGCATTGCCATGGTTGGCAATGTAGCTGTTATGGAGTTATTTGGGCTTAATGTTCGACATGACACCTGCTTAAAGCTCTCTGTGCTAGACCAGAGCCCTAGACCAGTGTCAGCTAGCAGGGTGCTAGTGAGGTAGCATATGCAGTAGCTAACAGCTAACTAGCATGGTGTTAAAGTGACTGCAACAGAGACCTATCGGTGGCTAGCCGCTATCTGCAGGTTCCCTGTTGAGACATTGAGACATGATCATTAAGTATGTAAAAAAAAAAATATGCATAGCGTCCTGAATAACTAAACTGCTTATTAACATTAAATATAATCACTAATAAACCAATAATTAATTACACTGTTTCAGCTCATCTATTCAAGCAATCTCAACTGTTATGCTGTTATGCAGTTAATTATTCCAAAAAGGGGCATTTGATACACACGTGTCGAGATTTTCATCAGAAAAACTCAAAAACACACTCAACATTTCAGTTGCACCCAGTTAACAAATAAAGAGGTCAAATTTCACGCACTCCACCACCCTTTGTGCATTTTCTTTTGCCAGTTAGCATATTGTCCAATAACTTACTAAAATAAAGATTTTCTGGGGATAAGAATCTTTACGGGAGTGAAGCGGGCGAGTGTGGCAGCAGCATTATGACCCGGGCACATGTGTTTGTTATTTTCTTCTTCTTCATGTTCTCCCTCCTCTTCTCATTAACTTGGAGCCGGAGAGACGCCTGCAGTATCTCATGGTTTATTTATACCGGCGTGGATGTGTCGGCTCCGTTAGTCCTCAGAAGAAGGGTTTTTGATCTACTTTCATTAGATGATGTTCAATATTTATCAGGTTTTTTTTATGTTCTTTGGCTCAATCTGCTGCCAATGGGTAGGACCCTGCTGTTCTGGCGGGGGCGGGGGGGGGGGGGGGGGGGGGGGTTCGCAGGTCCTTTCCTTCTCTCCATCTCTTCGATGCGGAAGCTATAACGATTCCTTATAGCTTTTGAACGCATTTGTTAAGGAAACAAATGCGTCTGGTGTATCTTTCAATACTACAAATAGATACAAATATCCGTCCCTTGTGGAGCAAAGCATTGTTAATATCTAGGAATCACATGACCAGATGCCTGGGCGGGACTGGATATAAAGAAAAAATAAAGAAGTGAAAGAAAGTGAAAGACCAAGTTCGCCATCGGACTTAAGATATGACATTATACTCTAACGCAGGTTCTGACAGGTTCTGTAGTGAAAAGGTTTGTTGGTTGTGCGTCACGGTGACCACTTTCGGTGAATTACACCGGCGGCCCCCTGGGGAGCAGGATAATGCATAATGAGAAGGACTGGAGCTCGTGTTGGGTATAATGGTCAGGGCAGGTCACCCTTGCGAAAAGGCGTCTGAAAGTCAATGTGTTCTACCTGGAAAAATACATGTTGGATAAAAGAGAAGTCCGTCAACAAAACGCATTATTACTACTTTGTCAAAGTGTCTCAAACACGTTTTCCCTTTTAGCTATCCAATTCAAAACTAGCTTTGTGCAGTCGTGTTAAGAGCTTAGCCAAAGGTAGCATTTAAAACCCAAACGGCCTTCCAAATAAATGGGTTCATCACCTATGCGCCATTGACTTTCACACAGTTCCCTTCACCGCAGTCAATTGATTATATATCGGGTGGCTGTGTGGCCGTGTTTCATTCCGCAGTCCTGTTGCTTTGAACAAAAGAAGGAAAAGAAAGTGCTGGTATTAACGCAGCAATGCATTCATGGCCATGCTTGTCTGAGAGGGAAAAAAACCCAGGAAGTCCAGCCGTCGAAGTCTGCAGTCGGTATGCTCGGCTTCTGACACACTTTAATCCTATGTGTGTGTGGGGGGGGGGGGTTCGGGAGGGGGTAGATTGTTGTTGATACAAGGGCGTTACCTCCCATTGCGATAAAACGGCCCCTGAAAATGAAAAATATGATTGAAAACTGAAAGATTTTAAAGAGCGAGACTCTTCTGCGTATGTAACATGAACAGTCATGTTTTTATTTTGGGGGGGGGGGGGGGGGGGGGGGTTCTCCAAGGTATTCAAATATAAATCTGAGCATTGATAAAAAACCGGGCTATTGGCAAGTAAACTGTGGTAATTAAACATGAAAACAAGACAAAAATGCATGTAAATCAAACGTGTCTGTAGGGTTTTGAAAAGAAAAAGTGTTATCTACATCATGGAATTCATATTGTGTTGGAACTGGCCGAAGACCAGCGACTCTGGAGGTCGCCCTTGCTATTGATGTTCATACGGTTTGTAAATTTGCAAGTCCCATGCGGTACAGCATGTGCAATCCTAGGACATCCAGAATATGTGGAATTCAAACCACACGCAAAGCTAAGAGCAACAGAAACACAGTGTGTACGTCATACATGCGCTGTGACTAAATACACAACAACAACAGGCATCGACGTTGCCCTACAAACACATAAAGCCTCGGCACCTGCGCAGCACCTTGCACGGCCTCAAAGAACATCACGGAAATGAAAAAGTATATTAAAGAAACATGTTGGAAAAAAAGTTTTGAAGAAACACTGTTGGCTCAGCTCTGACCTCAGAAGCAACTGTCAATAATTCAATAGCTTTGAGTAAAATGGGTCCCCTCTTCACCATTGCACGCTACTTCAACTGTATAAATGGTGCAATGATTAATATTTGGAATACATTTTTCTGCATTTTGTGCCCACATTTACAGATAATGTTTAATTTATAGCATGAATGTATAATTCATTAAATTAGATGTTTTGTTCATGTAAAAAAAAGTTAATATCTGCTGGTTCATGGTGGTTATTCATCATCTAGACTCAAGCGAGTGTTTTGGGAGATATTTTCAAATCCCAATGGAGAGACTCTCTCCATTCTCAGTCTTTTGTTCTCTTCCAAACTCTCTCTCTCTCTCTCTCTCTCCCTCCCCCTCTCTCTCTCTCTATCTCTCTCTCTCTCCCTCCCCCTCTCTCTCTCTCTATCTCTCTCTCTCTCTCTCTCTCTCTCTCTCTGTCTCTCTCCCTCTCTCTCTCTACGCCTCTGTTGCTCCATTGCTTTTGTCTTATTGCCTCTCGTCCACCGGCGGGTCACTGAGAATCTAATGAAACAGCAATTGCAAATGACAAATTGAGTCTCAACTCCGGGGAAAATTCAATTGAAGGGTGAGAAAGGCCACGGTGACGGAATGTCGGCGGTTGATTATGTAATTTCCCGCGGTGGCCCTTGGGGGCCTGCGGCCCCCCGAATGACGGTACTGAGGAGGCGTTCACACGCGGAGGGAAAGGGACTCGCGGATTAGCTAACCGAAGCTCCTACGTAGGCTGCGGCGTGTGGCGGGCGCTGGGATGTCTTGACACCATCACGCCCACACTATTCCGATTTCCGGGGGAATATGAGCTGGTGATAAGTAAGGAGCGCATTTGTGTGTCCTCATGTGTGTGTGATTTTGCGTCGCCCGGCATTGCGAAATCGTTTCCGTATCCCGCAGTCTAAAATAACACATGCTGGTTCGTTGATTAAAAACTACAGGTAAAGATTAGTTATGAATTGAAACCAAATCGTAATTCCTTCGACAAACTTTACGCACGGCTAATACTTTTTCTTTACACATTTGTTTAACTGAACATGATTGCCTTTCGTTGTTTGTTTTCTCCTGCGATGCCGTGGAGGTTACCATGACCGTATCCCGTTGGAGGGATGCATGACATTATAGAAACGCTACGCTCAGAATCAGCCATTGGAAGGGCACACCTGACGCAAATATAGACTTTAATCTACAAGACAAAAGTTGATTTGTGTCTGTCAAAGTCTCTTGGTGAAGTTGTACACCTTCACCATCCATCTCTCCAAATGGGTAGAGGATTACCAACTGAATTTGCGTATTCCCTTAGTCACAATGGTAATCAAGTTGTTATTGTATATCTCTCATCTAAACACACATACACATCATTTGAAGTGAGGGGGGGGGGGGGGGGGGGGGGGGAGACACATATCACATATTGCGGTGAATGTAATATCACGGGAGAACGAGATAAAGTTGATTATTTTTCAGACATTTTGGATGGCTTAATAACTGTAGATGAAATGGCGCCATCATCACGTTCCATTTGGGGGAATAATCGACTTGAAATCTGTTAGGTGGCACACACCAATTCTCTCCACAGTCTATTCAACTCCATTTGGACATTTTCTTTTGCTGTCTATTCAACATTGAATAGGACAAAGAAGGGAGAATGAACACAGTATTAAGTGAGAATCAAATAATTTAATCTCCAACGAATCGCAGAATGCGGGAAAGTGGAGTGGCACTGCCCTTGTGTTTTTTTAGAGAATGTTTGTTCTCTAAAAAACACAAACTTTCCTCAACACCATTTCAGACTTGAGTTAATTAAGGACATTTCTTCAAATGTTCATCATTTATGTCCTGGTCTGCTAGGACTCACCGCTAATTAACTTTTCAAATTATGTCACTGATTTGCAAAACATGAAAAAAATCACTTCCTTTCATTTAACCATTGCTGTACGAGGCGATTCATACGGTTCTAGGCTGCTATCTTCTCATTGGAGGGTAAGAGCTTACAGGCAGTAGGATGCTGCCTCCTGATTGGAGGGTCAGCGCCACAATTCTCCAACAGATTATTCAAGTACTGCTTGGTGAATGAAGCACTCCCCATATGCTAATGAAGTGACAGTCCCTTGCCTTGATCGTTTCGGAAGATAATGGCTACTCTTAAAGAAGATTCAGAGAGTGGTTTTGGTGAGTTTTTATATAAATAGATGCTGGACATTCTCCTTCAGCTCTAAAGTGGGGGAAAACGTCGTAATTGGAAATACTCCGCGATTTCAATGGCACACTTCATAAAAAGGAGGGAACCGCTTTGACAGCCAGTAGTTTGCTGGGATGGAAGAGGGACTGGCTGGGGATACAACTCCAATCAAAGTTCAACTCTGATTGGGTATAAGAACTCAGGAGGATGATCATAACCAAAAGCATCAAAGAAAAAAAAAAGGAAGTACATTTTGACAAGTGGGGACAATCTCAAAGCAGGCCAATTTCTGCACAATGTTTCTCCAGTGGAGGTTAAAAATGAGTTGGAAAGTAGTAGTCTCTGCAGCGGTGCCACAATCCTCTGTAAGAAAAGATGGGCTTTAGACACGGTTTAGTCATTTACTACCTAAGAGAAGCCTTTGTTCCCGAGCAACTAAAGACTTCAGATACATGTCATTAAGGAGCGGTTTTGGCTTAACGCCTGCAGATAGTGTGCAGACATTGGGGTTCAAACCCAGCTTGCAGTCTGAACACCCCTATCCTCTACAGCCCCTTAGACCAGTCACCAACCCAAGTCCAAATGTAAGCCAATATTTATCACAAAATGTTATTTGTCAGACAGACCTTAAAACTGTATTTGATTGGCCAGATATAACCCTCCCATGCCCTTCGACCCACATCGCCTCACACAGGGCGCATTTCAACACAAATAAAATAAAAACCTTAAGACATTTATGGGTTTTTTTCTCTCCGATTTCTTAAACTCCTCGCGATCGCCTTGGAATGCTTCCAAGAGCGACCTGTTGACCGCGATCGACAGGTCGGCGACCTCTGGCCTAGACCGCTATCCTGTCCGCAGGACTGTACACCAGTGGCGAGCGACGACTTTTCACCCTCCCCCCACCTCACACCAACCGACTAGCCGTGCCAAATTTCGGGTCTAACGCGAAGAAACGCCAATTAACAATGAAATACGCCGCGACAACAACCCTCTCTTAAATGTACCTTTCTAGTCATCTAGATTCTTTTCAATGTCAAAACGTTGTGTTGCTTTTCAAGTAGCGGATGTCGTTATTTTTTCCTACGTGTGTGTTGAAAGCGCACCCTTCAGCCAAACCTGATATTAAGTGTAAAATAACAGCTCTAATGGAATAATGTGATGTTTAATTTCGGAGTAGTTACGACGGTCACAGCTTTCCACAGGCTACCGGTGCGTGAAACAGTGGCATCTTGGGAAGTGTGTCATTTCAGCTGAGACATTAGGGCACATTGCTGCACTGTGTCACTTGACTTAAACGCCAAGGCGAATTCAGCTTTTCTCCCGACACACACTCAGCGCTCAGAACCCCTGCCCATCCCCTCTCACCAAAGTGGGAGGACGTGGAGTGCATGTGTGAGATATGCTGAACACCAGGCGGCCTTTCAGCGCGACAACAACAAATGTTGCAATGTTTTAAACGCAAATATTGTTTGTTAATAAAACTGCCTGGCCAGGCACCACCTCTCCCCCTGCTGTACACCTTCCGTCTCCCCTCCCTCCAAATGCCCCCCCCCCCCCAATCTCATTAGAGAATGACACACACAGCAGTGGCGAGCTAACCCTGGTGCTTCACGGACCTGATGAGAAATAAGTGCTTTGTCTTACAAGATATTGACATGGCCACAGTGTCAGACTTCTTGTCTCCAGTCTCTGATACCAATGCTAACCAACATAACAACTTTCAATCGGAGAAAGTAAGGGAGCTACCTCTAGGTGCAAGGGGAATTCATACAAAGGCCTTTTAAAGGAACTAGCATTAAAGTAGAGAAAGTTAGAATTGATATCATTTAGGATACTATATTAGGGTTTTCCATGACAGTACCCATCTTGTTTTCATGTTGTGATCGTTGAGGATTTATGTGATCAAAGTGCAATCGTTGCAGAGTGAGGTTGGGTGATGTTGACTGTGGCCTTCAATAAGGCTGCTGATGTACAGAATGAAATTATAGTAGGAGGTAGGGAGGATTCGGCGGGGGAGGCTTTTAAAACGGAAGAACCTTTAGGCTTCTTTAACTGCCACTATAACTACTGTTGCTGTTCCTTAGCAACAGAGACAACGGAGACTATTCACTTAGCCTGTCGGGGATGCCGGTGACGTGTCGTGTCTGAGTTATGGTTTCATGACCCTGTGGAAAGCACAGCAGCACTTCAGTACTCAGTGGAGAAACTAATTACACTGCTTATTGGTAATGCAAAAAAAAACCCTCGGCCTAGTATCTTTAGGTGTGTGTTTTTGTGTTTTTTTTACTACACTTCAATGTTAGGGGAGAGAAGTGACTGCAAAAGCAATACTGAGTAGAGTAGGAGCCTAAGAGGTAGTAATTTAGCTAATGTGAAATGGCGCCATTGTAACATCACATGTGTCCACACACACACACACACACACACACACACACACACACACACACACACACACACACACACACACACACTTCCAGCCCACCATTTGTGTTGTAGCCCAGACTGTCACCACTTCCTGAGTTGGGGCGTTAGGAGCAGGAAGGCATTTCACATGAGGGATGTCACAAAGACTTGCAACAGTTAACCTTGCTCGTTAACCTGGTGTCTTAATGAAGGGTGCTTTGAGATAGCATCACAGCTACTGAATCCATCATCTAGCAGTTGATCAATATTTAAGATTGTATTATTGCCAAAAATAGTCAATAATAATAATTAACCCCAATCAACCAAATTTGACAATTATTTGGTTTTATTATCTTATTTTGGTTAATGTTGGTGTTATTAATATTGTAAGTCATTGTTAATTATTATCAATCCACTTAGCTGTAACACTTCCTCTGGCATACATGTTAGACAAATATTTATCACCGTCCCTCCAGGAACGCAACAGATACGTTCACTGAACAGTAACACGTACTTGGACGCACATTTCCCTGGTCAATTCAACTACAGAGAGCAGCAGGCCTCTTTTGGGGGACATTGGCCATCTGCGGATAACACATTATAAACAACATCCTGTGTTTGTCACGACGCGCGCACACACACACACACACACACACACACACACACACACACACACACACACACAGACGTACATACTGAGCGTGTTCAAAGCAATCGTCGAGTCCCGTATGCGCCACTTTTTGCAGCGCGCTCTGCCACCAAGACATTTTTGATGTATTGAAATTGGTGGTACGGCGGGGGGAGTAGCTAGCTTAGCTTTCATCTGTAAGCGCTGAAGCAATTCAGCGGAGTCTTGCCACATCGCCGCCATCAGACAGTGACCCACACCCGTGAGTGCTGAACTCGAACGGCGTACAAGCGCAACCAAAGAGACGGCGAGTAGGCAAAAGGTCAAGGCAAGCGACACAACGGAGACCCGCTCGCTCGACGCGGGGTCAGGTTGTTGGAGAGCGACATCGATGACCTCGTGTTTGTTGAAGCCGTGTACAAAAAGCAAAGGTCCAGAGTGTCGGAGGATTTTCCGTGTGCGTTAGTTATGGATCAATAATGTTTTCTTTCAGGGTTTGAACAAGACGATTTCAAATCGGGCACCCTGTTCGAATAAACACACCACACACCCTCTTATCCAAAGCAACTAGCACAATGTGCAGTGCTTCTCATAGGCAAACACAGGACTAAACAGCCACTAAAGTCAAATTTAATTAAAATTTAATTCATTATAAGACGACATACATTAATCCACGACTTCCACAGGAACGTACAACCTTTTGATCGTTTTTTTTTGTCTTCGATTAAAAGTTAAAACACCTCTTATACGTTTGTTTATGTATTGAGACACAGCAGGAGGACCATCCAGGGAATTATTGAACTTCCTTCCACCCCACCTGTCTGAGATAATAAGCTAATTGATGGCATTTCATATTCAGGGGACTTCACGTGTTCTGCTTTTGGTGTAATCACTTGAAACTAACCTTGTTTCCTGGCAAACACAATGTTAGCATATTCATCTTGCATATTGCAATATTGTGTGTGGGTAAATCAACACCTACCCACACACTCACACGCAAGCGCACACACACACACACACCTCTTCCTGGTTTCAACCCACACATAGAGTAATGAAAAACAATGTTACCACAAAGCATTTGCACAATCATGACCTACCATATAATAGTGTTTACATTCATTTTTGAATCTACATGTTTGTGTTCATAGACATCATTTCTGTATATTTTCACAAGTAGAATTGTTTTCAATTTGTATCTCTTTTTATTCAATACTGTCCTGTTATCACTGCTGTGGCACCCGAGTCTCCAGTCCAGAAAAACGACTATATTATCTTATAGAAAAATACTGAAGACAAGTGTTATGCAAGCTGTATAAAGCACCACCACGGGGAATTCATATTTGACATGCCATACTTTGCATTAACAGTACACGGAGGGGGTGGATAACGATTTCAATTCCATTCGACTGAACTGATTGGCACGTATATTATAAGTGGGCGACAATGGTGTGAAAGCAATTAGCAAATCTGTCATTGGGTAGACGGGAGCTTGGGGTGTGTGTGTGTGTGTGTGTGGTGACCAGTCTGTAATTAGCTGGGGGGGGGGGGGTTGGGATTGACTGGGTCATTCTTTGATACAGCACACAGCCAGTAACATTACGTTAAGGTACAGCAGACAGGAACATAAAGAAAATCAGAAGATATGGGTGGAACTTTCTATTTCAGGTTGTATCTTGTATGTCTTGGTATTATATAATTGATCTGACATCGGGGGGGGGGGGGGGGGGGGGGGGGGTGGGGGGGGGGGGGTAGAAATGTAGAATATATTAAAGTAGTTTGGTATTCAACAGAAAAACTAAATGAATAACATTTTTGGCTCAAAAATGTCCTATTCATTTACAGATTATATAATATAATAAGCCATCGGTCCCCGATCTGAATAACAGGTCAACCTCACAATGTACTGTATTTAGGTTTGGTTTTGGTTTTAGCAGTGGTTTAGCTAGCGTCTTGGCTTCTTATCATTTGTCACTACAACACAATCTCACACCATGATGCATTTATGCAGATCATACATTCCAAAGCGTACTGATACTCCTGATCTTTGCACACCTCATGCTTGCTTTCGTTGTGCCCCATGTTACTAATGCTTGACCTTTTGTTTTAAAACTATGAGTAAGCTCGTCTTGGACCCAGCCTGGTGTTCCCTGTCATTTGTTGCGGCGGAGTTAGAGCACGTTAAAACACATTTATGAGTGGTCACGCTCGCTGTTTTCCAACATGAAAGAGTACAGTTTCATGCGAGTGTTTGTGGTCTGCAACATCAATTCCTTCTCTGCAAAAACATCCCTGAAAAGTTGGACCGTTGACGTCACTGGGCCAGGATTTGCGTTCTCCATTGGTACGACTCTGCAAAATGACCAATGGTCTAATTTCTTTTCACGATAAAAGGAGTTGATTTTGCACAACCTATTATCTAATGCTAATACTGTTCACGAAAACATACTCGCAAACACAGATGGACGGAAACGCACACAAACACGCATGCAAGTGTGCGCACAAACACGTGTGTTTCGTGTCGGCGTACCTACAAAAGTCAAGCACGTGCGAACACCTACGCACAAAAAGTCAAACGCACACATGAACGCGCAATCACCAACCCAACCAGCACACACGCAAATCCCCATCATGTACAGATGCAGACAAGAATGCACACACGCACACACACACACACACACACACACAGCACCCACAGCACCCATCAGTTCACCCAACCTCGTCACATGCATGCACGAACTCACCCAGGTGCACATTCATGTATTCATGTGTGGACAGACACGCATTAACATGGAGATGCACTGAGACAAACACACACACACGCCATGTTTATCCTGACATGTCTGGCTTCCAGTTGATGATTGAAAGTTGAATGATCCTAAAGGTCCACGCATGGCTGGACACTCCTATTGAACGCTTTCTCGTCTTACCGCTGTCATTCTCAATCTGTTCTGTCCTCTCTGTCTGTCTGGCTGTGTCTCTCTTTCTCTCTCTCTCTCTCTCTCCCCCATTACGGTCTATTAATCTTTTGGTCTGCATATCGGTCTCTGTCAAGCCCTCTTCCATTGGCTTTCCATAATGAGACCAAATCAGTTGTTTCCACAGACGTGGGGTAATAGTGTATCTAACCTTCAAGGCAGACAGATATACAGACGGACACACAGACAGAACCACAGACACACAAAGATGGAAAAGCTGACAGGCAGGGTAAAACAGACAGACATACAAAGACACAAAACATAAACATACAGACAGATGGACAGAAGACAGAAAATACATACGTACAGAATAGACAACATAGACAAATAGACTGACTGTCAGATGGAAAGAGAAACATACAGACACACACACAGACAGACACACACACACAAGAGTAAGACACGCAGCCTGACAGAAAAGACACAGTCAAGACAATAGGAGTCAAGCTCCCTAGCACAGAGAGAGCTATCAGTGCCGTTATGCTCCAACCTTAATTGCTTTTCGTTCAAGAGACAATTGGTTGCTCGTTAATTGTCAAGTATAGCTAGCTGCTCATGCACAGTGCTAACGCTATGAAAACACAAAAACGGTTGGTGTAGCGTATTTCTTTTCTATGAACATATTGCTTTCATATTTATTAATTTTTTCGCCTTCAAACCATGTTTCTCTGAGTGCTTGTGTGTTTAATTTGGGCGACGGTTGTGTAGCTTGCACACGCAGAAGAAAGAAAACAGAAGGATTAGGTCATCGGCACAACACTGCTTGAAGAGCCACGCCGCTAACATTAGATTCAGACTAAACTCTTCACCTGAATCCGAGCGGAAATACAACTTGATTGAAACAACATGGCCTGTGTACTGCGCTTTACAGTGGAGAGACTCAAAGGGAAGCTAAGCATCGATCGCATTCTCAGCGTGGTACAGCAGGGCTTATTTGATCACCCTGCCTCTATTGGTTTTCATTTTTTTCCGGGGGTGACAAATAAAAGGAATGATCTAGATTTACTACAGTAAACACATTTTAATTACTCTGCTCGCAACCAGATGATGGGTAGAGCTCCACCATAACAATGTTTATAATGCTAATCTTAGTGCTAATAAGTTAACAGCATTGCTAGTTAACATAATAACAGTAGTATAGATTTGATTTTGATTCACTTCCACTAGAACTGCTACTACTAATACTAATTCAAACCCTAATGCTTATAATATGTCTAAAAACGATACATGTTTAGTGTTGAAATAAAATTTAAATAAAGATATTCGCCCCTCTCATTTCATGATGCAAATGCCGCACATGTATATTTATACATATCTTTATTGTTTCCGTGACGGCTTTTTCGTTTTCAGTACGTTTTTCTTAGTTCATGCGCTTAGCGCTACAATAGAAGACATAATACATTTTAATTGATTAAAATTCATGGGATGCAACGCTCAGTATTCACGGCTTGTTCTGTGAGAGATGTGAATAAAAAAAAGAACAGGGAATATAATACATCCATTTGTATTTAATGGTCGTTTCAAGGTAGGAAACCAGAGAAACTGCAAAAGATTCAAATTTCTGTTTTTGTACAATGATTCGTAAAATGTAACAAACAGTTTTCCCAAGCGGTTGGGAAATGACCCCCTAAGTCTAATTGGCTGTTTGAATTTTTTCCACGATCTGATTTTATCTTCCATTTCATTTTTTTTCCTCATACTACTAACAACTTCATTCATTATTCATTAACTTTCTTGAATATAAAACCCCCTTTTTTTTTCAAAATATGAAGTTTTACAACCCTTGTCAAAAGACTCGGGGCTGATCAAAAAAAAAAGTGTCTGATAAGCCCCCTGAAGCGGACGACATCGCTGGTAAATAGTAAACCAGTAAAAGCTTCACTATCTGTACAAGTTATGTTATTTCCGCAGGTTGCAGTTAGTTGAGTTAGATCAAAGCTAATGCTGTCAGGTGCCAGACTGCACTCTTTCTGCATTACTTGTCAAGGATTCTTCCTTGATAATCAAGGAGTTTTCCCTAAATATGGAGACGGTTACTGCGATAAAGGGTTTTACAAACACAATAGACTTGGATGGATAAAAGGATGCCTACGGGTAGACTGGGGTCTTTGGGGATTCAAACCCACAACCTTTCGGCTGTGAGTGAAACACCCCCAACCACCATATTAGGGTACGTGTCTAGGGATCTTTTCCTAACCTCTCCCAAGATCACTAGTTGTGGCCTTGGGGTTAGCCTAATGGCTGGAGACGGCGGTAGTGTGTGTGTTTTGAGTGAGCGACTGTCCATCACCCGACAGAGACAGATGTGGTCTCCTTCCAAGGAGGGCAGGATGGATTAATGGAGAAACCAGGAACCGGTTGGAACTCTTGCTTACCGCACGGCGGAGGAAGGATTGATGCCAGCCCCGTGTCCCTCATTAAGGAAAATATATATTTATCATTCACTCCTATCTTACTTAACACCTGGGGTTGCTAAACCACCCATCCGTCTCTCTGCCGCTATCTGCCTCCGCTTCTCGGTTTTTGATAAATAATCTATTAGCACGACTCCTTTCCTTTCGCTTTCCTCCTCCCTTGTTTACAGAAGGAATGTATTCATGAGTCTGTTCCATTCATCAATTTAGACTTCCGTACAGGTGGCTTTCCGTTCTGCGTTACGCTCGTGTATTGAAAAATATAGCGGCACTGCCATCACCTGAGAGATGAAATGGAGACGAGAGGGTTAACATTTTACGGCTTTTTTTTGTTCCTATGTTATGTGTTTAGTCCATTGCTTTAAAGACCCACAACACTGGGCCTCCTAGTCACCTCGCAACAAGCTGCTTCCTTCCACCTCCTAAATAATGTATTAGAATAATTGCCTTTGCTGTATTACATATGATTAATGGACAGTGTATTAGCTGACAATGGCCCTTATCTAATTATGGCAGTAAACGTAACCACCTACAATTAAAGGGCTCCCTAGCAAATGGTGGCATAAGACCCATTGGTTCTCAAAGCCTGGATATTAGTTAGAAGTAATTACACAGCAGCCATGCTTTAGACCAATTATCGTCGGGATATTCAGACTAATAACCAAGTCTTATTTCTTTATACTTTTTCTTCTTTGAAACTGAATATTCATTATTGCGCAGGGCCGACGCCATAACTGCTATATTTATTCTGAATGTTATGCGGTAATTAACTAATCCTGTATCCATTCATAACTTTCCAGCCCTCTTAGCCAGTGAAGTTTCACATCTACAGAGCTTGATGAAATAGCTTGCAATCGGCTGCTTAAGAAGACCTAGCAGAAGACGATATGAAATGGCTTTTAGAGCGCGACTAACATCCACGATGTGACGCATTGCCATTGGACCTTTTGAAATTGGGCTGGAGCAAACGAGATTGACACGCGCGCCAGCTGCAGTGGCAGGTGTGTCATATGATTGGTTGAAAGCCCTTTGCGCAGGTTGCAATCAAAGCAATAGCAATAACAAATGAGCTGTAGAGGAAGTGCCATTTGCTGCATTTGGATGTTAAATAACTAGTAACTAGGAGAATAATATGCTGAAAATACGTTTATTTTTCTTTCAAACCCACAGTTGTTGAATTACCAGTTTAGCCTTGACTTTATCCTGGGGAGCGACTGGTTTTTGTGGAAGTTGGACACAGTAATTAGCCATCTGTACTTCGCGTTTTTGTTTGTTGGTATCCCTGAGTGAGTTCTGTTGCTCTGTCTCTGTTGGTTTGGACAAACACATCTGCAGATTTCCAGACTGTTTGGTGTCCTGAAATCAACAAACAGACAGCCAAGGTGATCCACCATTGCTAGAGTAAACTAGCCAGAATATGGCCTGTTCAAAATGTATACTCATTAAATATGTATTTATTCATTCATTAATATCCCATCGCATGGAACTTGTGGAGGCTAACTGTCCACTCCTTTTCAAATGAGATGGAGAGAGACTGCCTCTCCGTCTCTGCTATCATTGCACAGGTTGCCGATCTCCACTTCAATCGATTCCATCAAACCAACCCTGGCGTAGGTTCCTACACCCCCACCGATCTACCAAGCCCAGCTCTCTTAATTGATTGTTCCTTGATGTACGTAAGTGTATGTCAGCCTGTCAGGACAGTAATGGCGCATGTCTAAACAGATCCATCTTAAAAGGGAGATATTGATAAAGAAATATAAAATAACCAGGTGCACTTTCGCTCCAAAAATACAAAGAAAATGTACTATTGACAATGTAAAACCTTCACAAACGTTAATACATTTTAATCACAACTGAAAGAAGTCCAGGACTATAGTATAGACTATAGTATAGTAAAAAAGATACATTTACAGATGGATTGGAGTGATTTTGTCCTCATTGTGAATGCTCTAAAGGGGAGGGACAATACAATTATCCAATCAGACATCAAGGCTTTTTCCAGGGTGGTCAGTGAGGCCTCAGAGTTCAGACCTCCCATCCTTTACGAGGGGATAGACACACACACACACACACACACACACACACACACACACACACACACACACACACACACACACACACACACACACACACACACACACACACACACACACACACACACACACACGCTATTCACATGGGCGATCCTAGCACCCTTAGTTAGCTTAACCTCCAGCTCCTGTGGACGAACTATGGATGAAAACAGCACTAATAAGCACTGATGTGGACTGCACCACAGACTGGAATCAAACTGACAGCACTCCCAACTATGCCTCACACGCTTTGCGATCGATGAGAACCCACTTTAGATAGACTTGTCAATTTGGCTCCAGCTTTCAGCGGCCGTGCAGTTAGCGTATACATAGTACCGGTAAATTAAACGCGAGGAGTTTGTGCTTCGGGGAGCGCCGTGATGTGATGAAGGGACGAAGACGCCTCAGTGGCTGAGGGAAGCGACTCGGGGGGAGGGGTGGAGGACAAAAGGTTTAAGGCCTGTGGTGGAAATTAGTTTGAAGTGTATTGACAGCGTGACTCAGAAGAAACTTAAAGAGTTTATTGGAATAAAGAGTAAAGATAGTATCAAGAACTAAAGGGGGTCTCTGCGCAGAGAGGCCACACAACACGTCAAGGGTGGGTGGGGGGGGG
This sequence comes from Lota lota, assembly GCA_026745465.1. NCBI lineage: Eukaryota > Metazoa > Chordata > Actinopteri > Gadiformes > Lotidae > Lota > Lota lota. The sequence goes on from JACYXH010000537.1 coordinate 223,572, forward strand.
GGGGGGCATATAGGGATTAATCCCTCTCCCCTGTTGCCTTTGATTGGAAAGCAAAATGGGCCGTGGTGTTTAAGGTGGATTTAATCTGTGCACAAGGCAAGCCGCAGCTTGAGCTGGAGTTTTGATTGATTTCAAGGAGTCCTACTGCTGGTATATTGTGAATCAAAAGGAGACAAGTCGGAAACACATTTTGGACGTAACAATTGGTGACAGGATTTGTGAAAAAATTAATAATACATTGAAGTGGTGCAGTATATTATAGAATCAACCGGCTCGATTGGTTTCTGATGAATACAACATCTCTTTATGCATTTTTGCATTGAGCGCAGCGTACATTAAATACAACTCCACGAAGCATAACGCAGAAAAACTGAAATCGGCCTGTAACGTCTCTATCGCTTTTCGTCGGTGTGAAAGCAACAGACATCGTTTTTGCTGTTAGTAGTTCAGACCACCCCGCAGAGTTACTTCCACCAATCAACTCCCTCACCTGTTCTGACAGATTGATTTCATTAAAATACACCAGAGGGTCGTCGGCCGTGCTTTCAAAACGCATTATTATTGAGCGAGACCCACAGAGTCCTCTCTCTCTCTCTCTCTCTCTCTCTGTCTCTCTCTCTCTGTCTCTTCTCTCTCTCTGTCTCTTCTCTCTCGCTCTCTCTCTCTCTCTCTCTCTCTCTCTCTCTCTCTCTCTTCTCTCTCTCTCTGTCTCTCTCTCTCTCTCTCTCTCTCTCTCTGTCTCTGTCTCTGTCTCTGTCTCTGTCTCTCTCTCTCTCTCTCTCTCTGTGTCTCTCTCTCTCTCTCTCTCTCTCTGTCTCTCTCTCTCTCTCTCTCTCTGTCTCTCTCTCTCTCTCTCTCTCTCTCTCTCTCTCTCTCTCTCTGTGTCTCTCTCTCTCTCTCTCTCTCTGTCTCTCTCTCTCTCTGTGTCTCTCTCTCTCTCTCTCTCTCTCTGTCTCTCTCTCTCTCTCTCTCTCTCTCTCTCTCTCTCTCTGTCTCTCTCTCTCTCTCTGTCTCTCTCTCTGTCTCTCTCTGTCTCTCTCTCTGTCTCTCTCTGTCTCTCTCTCTCTCTCTCTCTCTCTCTCTCTCTCTCTCTCTCTCTCTCTCTCTGTCTCTCTCTCTCTCTCTCTCTCTCTCTCTCTCTCTCTCTCTGTCTCTCTCTCTCTCTCTCTCTCTCTCTCTCTCTCTGTCTCTCTCTCTCTCTCTCTCTCTCTCTCTCTCTCTCTCTCTCTCTCTCTCTCTCTCTCTGTCTCTCTCTCTCTCTCTCTCTCTCTCTGTCTCTCTCTCTCTCTCTCTCTCTCTCTGTCTCTCTCTCTCTCTCTCTCTCTCTCTCTCTCTCTCTCTCTCTCTCTCTCTCTCTCTCTCTCTCTCTCTGTCTCTGTCTCTGTCTCTGTCTCTCTCTCTCTCTCTCTCTCTCTCTCTCTCTCTCTCTCTCTCTCTCTTTTGTCACGGGCTCGTTGTTGATAAATGTTACCCTTCCCCACGTCAGGCAACCCGGGCGTCCTGGGACGTGCAGTGTAAAGGAATAGGATAATTAGAGAAATTCACTCACCATCAGGGTCTTTTTCTTTTCCCCCCCCCCCGTAACCTCTAGTGACAGAGCAATTTGGCCTGAAACATTGAACACAGCCCAGACCAAATTATAGCAACAGCTCTAGAAGCCAATAACCAATTTTCAACTGGTTACACTCATGGTTCTGTTCTCAGACTCATCAAGTGGTAATAATTGTTTCCCACCAAGGCTCAGGCAGTTTCTGAAATTTAACCAGGGAGACACACACGAGCAGAAGATGGACAGGGACTAGTCTTTATAGAGAGAGAGAGAGAGAGAGAGAGAGAGAGAGAGAGAGAGAGAGAGAGAGAGAGAGATAAGAGAAAGAAGGGGAATAAAAGATGAGCAAGGAAGAATTAGTGTGTGTTGGTGTGTGTACTCGAGGTGCAGGATAGTCCCGCGGTGAGGGGGTTTGATACCCAGCCGAAAGGTCCTGGGTTCAAACCCCAACGTCCGCAGGCTGATCTTAGGCCTCGGGGAGCTGAGTTGCACCCCTAAAAGCCTGCCTGCTCATTAATGCCGCGCGTCTGGAGAGACCTTCCGCTAAATCACGACAAGGCACCAAGTTAGAGAACACAAACTTTTGTGTGAAGACGGGGGTGGGAACGGGGGTACGTACACAACTGGGAAGTCGTTTGTAAGTCAAGACGAGCGCCGATGTTAAATGTGACGTGAACATTTCAGAATGTGCGCCGAGCTTTCTCTCTTCCCGTGTGGTTGCATCTCGCCGCTCGTTCATCTCTTCAGCCCGACTCCCGGGAAGCCATTTCAACTTTCCCCGTAGCGAAGGTTCACCCGGCTGGAACATTGGCTATTTGGGACTTTTTCTGTCGCTTTGGTTTAAAAGAAGGAGGAAAAAAGGAGGATTTCATGCGGAAGGCGACTCCGAAGGAAGGACGCGAAGTGATCGGGTGTCAGACGCCGTTGGATGGCGGGGGGGGGGGGGGGGTGTTCACAAAGACTTTGCAATCTTCCAATATCAGGCTCTGGCAGGGAGCAAGACTTGATAAATGAGGAGCAGAGGAAACGCTGCCGAAACCCCAAAGAAAGTGTGAAAAGCTCTTCCGCCGGAGAGAGAGGGGAGGGAGAGGGAGAGGGAGGGGGGTAAGCATTCTTCTGACATCTTGACAGATAGTACTGACAGTAGCCGCTGTGGTTTTGACATTCGCCCGACAGCTGCCCCCCCCCCCCCCCCCCCCCCCAGAAGCGGGGCAAATGAAATAAAAGGTTGTCCTGTACGTCCGTCTGCCTGGCGTGGCTGGCTGGGGAGGGGGGGGGGGGGGGGGGGGGTCGGAAGTCAAATAGTTGTCAGAGATCATGGCAGACCTGCGTGAGACGCCTTCACTGTCCTGTCTCTCTACACTGTCCTGTCTCTCTACACTGTCCTGTCTCTCTTCACTGTCCTGTCTCTCTACACTGTCCTGTCTCTCTTCACTGTCCTGTCTCTCTTCACTGTCCTGTCTCTCTACACTGTCCTGTCTCTCTACACTGTCCTGTCTCTCTACACTGTCCTGTCTCTCTTCACTGTCCTGTCTCTCTACACTGTCCTGTCTCTCTACACTGTCCTGTCTCTCTTCGCTGTCCTGTCTCTCTACACTGTCCTGTCTCTCTACACTGTCCTGTCTCTCTTCACTGTCCTGTCTCTCTACACTGTCCTGTCTCTCTTCGCTGTCCTGTCTCTCTACACTGTCCTGTCTCTCTACACTGTCCTGTCTCTCTACACTGTCCTGTCTCTCTACACTGTCCTGTCTCTCTACACTGTCCTGTCTCTCTTCACTGTCCTGTCTCTCTACACTGTCCTGTCTCTCTACACTGTCCTGTCCAGAAAGGCACAAACAAGGGACTGTGTTTGAGGTACGTTTGTTTGTTTGTTAGTTTGAAAACAAAAATGCAATTTAAATATTCTTTTTCCGAAGGGAGGAGAATTCAGTCCGAACCAACTTAACAAACATACAGAGCAACATGATTGTTTGACAAACTGAAAACAAAACAAACGAAAAAATGAATACTAACCTAATTTATTACTCCCGACTCCACGGACATGGAATTTGCCGGCGATGGAATAGCAATTTGTTTCCATATGTCACCCCCTCTTTTTTCTTCCGACTCTATTTTAGCATAGCCTGAATGCACAGTTGCTATTACTCCGATTCAACGAAACAGGGGGTCTCATTAGATAAATTGCTCTGTGTTGCTGATCTTTGGGTATAAATTACACTTTTCTGCCTCCATGCAGAAAAACAGACATTCGGACAGGAAATAAGTACAACTATTCTTTGTGCTTCTACTCATCCCGATAGGAAGCCTTTTTTTGCTCTCAGTTTCCCCGCTGGTTCGATGCTACGAGGCACGCTCACACAGACCAGAGACTAATTTATAGTCGGCGTTGACAAACGGTCAGTGAGTCGTAAAACGATATAATTACCTTTCAGAAAACCTTATTTAACTGACGTTAATTGGTCAAACTGCAAAAAGTAAAGTTGGTGGTTTGCTCAGCCGTGAAACGAGTCATACGAATCCTATTGATAATTAGGGTACCAGAGACCAGGCTCATGTTACTATTATGGCTGGCTAAATTCTCCGTCTGTTTGAAGAGAAAACCCTATATCGTCTAGAGATTCGTTAAAGGAGCCACACCAGCTGGGCTTTGTTCGTGTGTAAGAACAGAGGCAGCTGAATTCGGGTTGTTTAGAATATATATATTTGAAATATATTCATATTTATATACATACACTGAAATCTCATGTTAACTGTCCATCATTTAAAATGTCCTTTTAATTTACAGTTTCATTTATAGACTTTATAGTTCATTACGTTTGCCACAATTCAATGGCTCAACCAAATCTGTCTGCCCTTTTTAATTCCGTTTTTATCCATCAACTATCCACCCATTCATCCATTCATGTAACTATCTATAACTATCTATGTAGCTCTTTAACTGTCCATGTTCCTCTATAACTACCCATGTATGTATGACGCATCTCTATAGCAAAAAAAAAGCAAAAATAAGAGACAGACATAGTGAGTGTGAGAGTGAGAGAGACTCTTCGTCTTGCCCTTCACCTTGATGCCATGTTTGTGGTGGTTGTTTAATGGCCCGAGAAGAGGGGGGTTTCAAAGAAGGGCAAGACGAAGAGGTGAAGAAGGATAGGAAACATGTCCTTTGAGTCGCCCCTATCCTATTTCGGTCTTTTTTTCCTTCAACAGTCTCACACTTGATGCATGACTTGCGTGATAGAGAAAAACTTCTGATTTATTTGCTTGATTTGTATTTTCCTGTAAAGTAATACGTTTGTAAGTGCTTATTGCTTTACTGTTTTGTATGTTTGATCATATCTTACAATGTATTGCATGTAAAAAAAGTCCATGTTTCTGGTCAAAAACCATTACATAATCATGCTACATAAAACGTGTTTGATTGTATTTCATTAAAGTTGCGTCTGTCTGTTTGTACGCATGTGTGTTTGTGTGTGTACATGGATGTGTGTGTGTTCACGTGGGTATTGAGAGCATGTGTGTTTGTCCGTGTGCACGCATGCCTGTGTGCATATGTGTGTGTACGTGCATACGTATGTGTGCATGTGTGCGTGCGTGTGTACAACTATAAGTGTTTTCCCACTGTCACTGCTACAGAAACCCACATTACTTGTTTTTATATTTCTATCTTGGATATACATCTAAACTTTACATATATTTATATATATATTATATATATAAAAGTTATCCCTACACCAGCGCTGACCTTTGCTGTGCATTCGAGGCCACCCATGTAGAAAACAGCTCTGCCAAAGCTGTAAGCCATGCACCATTACATATGTCACTGCAATGGCCGCCACCATTTTGAAATCAGAGCAGCTTTGGAATGTGAGGTATTAAGTTGGTGGGACTGTCTTGGTCATTGTTTAGTCATTAATCCTGATACGATTTGTCATTATAGGGAGACTAGATAGTTGTGTTGGAAAGTGCCATAGTGTTTCTCATGCGAGCCGTGGCAAAACAACGTTTTAATTAGCCTAGGTTACGCTATATTTATGTTGATATAGGATTTTACATGGGGGAGTATCGCCAACAAAAAGTCCCATTACGCAGTCTGATGTACAAGTCCTATACTTGGTAAGTAAATATTGGTCGTCGGGCAATTTGAAACGCCTTGATGGTAGCAAGAGGTGACAGAAACAATATGTCTGGACGGTTTTGTGTCCTGCTATTTATTAATTTTTGTTCAATTTGTTTTCATCTCTAAAACAAAGTGGGCTGTCCATCAGGGATTCTAAACTATTGCCAAAAACCCGTGTTGTGTGGTCTTGTGTAACCTCACGCATTTTAAGTGGCTAAGCTAAACTGGCCAATCGAACGTCTTTTCCAATAAATAAATGCATGAATAAATGGATGGATGATAGATGATGGATGGATAAGATATGGATGATAGTTGGATGGATGACAGATGATAGATGATGGATGGATAAGATATGGATGACAGTTGGATGGATGATAGTTGGATGGATGATGGATGCAAGAAGAATCCCATTCATGAAAGAGTGCTTTTATGTGCTTCTCAAGGCTTCGGCACGTGTTGTGCTGTCTCCATAAAACAGACGGCCATGGAAAGGAGTTCTGTAAAAATCCAGCGCTAAAGTGAATTAAAGGTATTATATAAAGAGACGTGCCCCCCCCCCCCCCCCCCCACACACACACACCCTCCATTAAATAGCACGCTTTGAGTCCTTGCTTAGTCGCGATCACAACAGAAAGCACTGATCAAGGACTCTCTTTCTCACACACACACACACACACACACACACACACACACACACACAAGGTATGTACCTAGCCACTGGAGCTAAAGTGGTTGAATAATCTTCTTGAGGCTTTTGAAACCC
>JACYXH010000537.1:235000-247500 GCA_026745465.1 Lota lota
AGGCGTTGACATCACCTGCCCCGTGTTCACTCCCGGCGATACCATTTCTCCACCAAGCCGCCATAAAAACAACAACAAATCCCCCACCTGACGGAGCCTCGGCTCGGAAGATAACTCCTTCGTGAAATAGAAATGGCAAAATAAAAACAAACGCAAGCGGCCGTCTGGAGCGCTAAGGAAAGGCCCAGATTGAGTTTTTCCAACTGCCGTTCTTGGTTCCAATGTCAATCGCCCTCGAAGTCGGGACGACATTAAAATAAACCCTGTCTGTGTTTTACTCTGTATTTCTCATTAGAGTCACTGAATATTGGCCTATATCGTCAGGCAACATGGAAACAACAGGTTTTTCCACCTAACATTTGATAAAATTGCCCTGGAAATGATCCAAAAGGTCCCTGGAACGTGTTCAGGACCAAGGGGACCAACAAATCCCTTGTTTAGAAGAATTCCTTATCTCCTATTGGGCTTCAGAGAAGACAGCATGTATGGAGACCGAGAATGTTCTGGATCAAATGTGATGTCGGCAGCCTTACGCAATACTCACCTCATATCAGTGGTTTGTGAAATTGCCTCACTTTCCTCTCCCCTCTCCTCCCCGATGGGAAAACTGGGAGGGAAACTATGAGTGAGTGGGTGAGAGTCGGGGAGGAAGGGAGGGAGGGAGCAAAAGTTTGAGTGAGTGAGTGAGTGAGTGACACACACACACACACACACACACACACACACACATCAACAAAAAGTGAGAATTAAATCTCACCTCTTTACTTTCCAATCTAAACCCAACCTATCCTGAAGGATGAACATTGAACCAATACCTCCAGGGCTGCAGTTTAAACAGCGTCAGGTTGTGTTTTCCTCTCTGAATACGAAGGTGTTGTGTAACGTTAAAAAAAACTGCCTCGTCATTCTCTATAAATGTTGTCTCAAAGAGCACAATACCTCTGGTGAACATCAGATAGTTCAGAGTCTAGTGCGGTGCTATAGGCTGCAGCATACTTCACAGTCGGAACAATCCCAGCCTAAACCTTTTCACTCCCAGACCAAAGGGTCTGGGTTCGATTCCCAAGTGTCCGCAGTCTACCCGTGTACAATCCTTGAAGAAGATGTCCTAACCCCTACCTGTTCATTATTGTATCTGAACTCACTGTAAGGCACTTTGAATGAATTGCTAAAATAGAAATATCACATTTTCCTATAAATACTCACACACATACACACGTGTATGTGTGTGAGTATGTATGAGTGTGTAAGGCATACACCTCATACACACACACACAAAACATGATACATGCAGACCCTCATACACACATACACACACACACACACACACACAAACAAACAGGTGCATGCATCAGAGAAGCACATGCTTGGGCAGAGCGGGGAGACAGATCGGTAGGATGAGAGCAGAGCAGCCCCGCCCGCTCTCACAGCCCCGCCCGCTCTCGCAGCCCCGCCCGCTCTCGCAGCCCCGCCCGCTCTCACAGCCCCGCCCGCTCTCACAGCCCCGCCCGCTCTCACTCTCGCAGCCCCGCCCGCGTAGACTCACACACACTGATGCACACAGACACTCACGCACACACACACTGATGCACACACATAGACATGCACACAGACACACACACACATGCACAGACACACACACACACTAATGCATACAGATGCACACACAAGAACATGCACGCACACGGACATGCATATGGACAGACACGCACGCACATACAGGGACATACACACACACACATGCACACAGACAGACACAGTTATGCGCAAAGTCAGACACAGTTACACACACACACACACAAATGCACACAGACTGCCACACACAAATGCACACACGAACATGCACACAGACCGACACATGCACACAGAAATACACACATAAAACATGCACAGAGACACACGCACACACAAACATGGTCGGACACTAACACATTCACTCAAACACACACACTAAGACGTACACACATTTGCGCGCATAGACAGACGGACAATAACCTAACTAAATGTCAAGTTCAAATCCCAGCTACTTTCGACCCTACACATCGATGCCCCTGATGAACCCCAGAGTACATGCATGCGGACGTACGTGCATGCGTGCATCGCCACACAAGCGTTTGATGCTTGTGTTACGGGGCAGTATATACCGGTTCGTTCCGACTTGAGCCGGGCTTATCAAGTTTGCCATGTCCTCGCCTGGCCTTCCTTCCGCTGCTACTAACTACTTCTACTGTCCTCCGGCACCAGCCGGGAATCCAAGCGTGTGGGTGGGTGTCCGTGTGTGTGTGTGTGTGCGTCTCTTCTGAAGTTAAGACCGTCTGTCTCCGACAGAACCCCGTGGTCCCATGAGTAACCACATTGACGCACAGTCGCTGACACACACACACACACACACACACACACACACACACACACACACACACACACACACGCTGTTACGCCATTGTGGCAGAATGAGTAACTAGGGTTTGGAGAAGCAATGAGAAGATGTGGGGCAACCTTGTGCTCAGAGCCCTCTGCCCTCTCTTCACAACAGATTTGTGTCTGAAAAGCCATCTCTCTCTCTCTCTCTCTCTCTCTCTCTCTCTCTCTCTCTCTCTCTCTCTCTCTCTCTCTGTGTGTCTCTCTCTCTCTGTGTCTCTCTCTGTGTGTGTGAGTGTCTCTCTCTCTGTGTGTGTCTCTCTCTCTGTGTGTGTGTGTCTCTCTCTCTGTGTGTGTGTCTCTCTCTCTGTGTGTGTGTGTCTCTCTCTCTGTGTGTCTCTCTCTCTGTGTGTGTGTGTCTCTCTCTCTCTCTCTCTCTCTCTCTCTCTCTCTCTCTCTCTCTCTCTCTTGTTTCAGGCACATTGTGCCACATATTAAAAGCCCATTTTAGGGTCTGTTCTTCAAACAGGAGTAGAGATAGTGCTCGGTGATGTGGAGGCGTTGCTCTTCTCTGCGGTGTCCTCTGTGCACTAACGTGAATCGCACGTCTCTCACTAACTCTTTCCCTCTCTTGTTTTCTCCCACTCTCTCCGTCAATCTTTTTTGGAGGGATTCTCTTTAAAATGTCCGATTTTGGAATAGATTTAATTGAATTGCTCTGTCACGTCATGTCTCTCTCTCTCTCTTTCTCATTCTATCCAACCTGTCCTGCACCTGAATCACCAAACGATTATTCACCGAACTGTTCTGCTGAGAAATGCCACATGGCAATGAAGGCCACGCCCCCCCCGCCCCCCCCACCCCGGCCTTTCCCCCCCCCCCGCCCCCCCACACAACATCTGGAACACATTCAAGGAAATACAAAACCTTTTTAGTGGCGCTACAGACTCTTAAATAGCGCTGCCCATGAGATTCAATAAAACAAACTGACTTGAGAGAAACACAACCGACTGCAGAGGGAAAGATTATTTTGTAGTTGTTATTGTTGTTTACCGAAAAATACTTTGGTATACATATCTGATTTATTTTTAAGACACGTTTCGCAGTCTCCAGTCTTTGATAGTCCCCAAGCCGGACATGAGATTGGCTTGAAATGAAATATCTTTATTTCCCAGTATTATGTGACATATCCAAGTGGCAGGGCTGGAGCTGCAAAGACACCCATCCCTGTGCATCAGCGACGGAGGGTCAGCGAGACAGTGATCCAAATAGGCCCCGGTGGGGGCCCCGGTGGGGGCCCTTTCCATGGCACGTACAAAAACAGCCCCGATCCGTGTTTGTATTTCTGTGTTGTGAACGTGCAGCTGTTTGCTGCGAGACGTCCCATGGACAGCTAGTGCGTCCCCCATTTGTCTCTGCTGCAAGACTTTAACCAGAGCACAACTCTCAGAGTGTGTCAGGCATGTGCACTTTTGCTAGATGCAGCCACTGCCCATCATCTTCAATCGAACGGGCTGCTTAGATGAAAGATGATGGGGAAGCATTGTGTTGTCGTGGCTTGGGGTCACGCGACTCCCAACCCTGAATGTGCTGGGTTTGATTCCCAGTGTCCACACCTCAACCAGTAATGCCCTTGATCAAGATGCCTAAATCCCTTCTTGCCGTCTTAACGACATGAATCCCAAAATGTCCACGTATGTGAAAATCTCCCTGTAGGCCGCAAAACGTACATTAGAACATGAAGATAGATAGATACCATTGCAAATGTTAAACCATTTCAATTTGTTTTATTAATGTTCACTTATTCTGTGATTACTTAATGTTCATTGTGTTTTTTTCTGCATGGATATCATTGTAAGTATATGGCAGCTTAATATTTTGATAGAGGCTCTGACCATTAAGTCATTACTATGCAAAGTTAATCCACAGCGTAAATTAGTAGCAATTATTGCCGAATGGTAACCTGGATATTACACTTGTTAATGCAAACCACTTGTTGTGCCACCCTACAATTCCACATTAGCCCTGGCATACCATTGAGATAATTGTGTCTTGGAAAAAGGTTTTTCGAGGAGGTAAAATTAAGAGATTTTTCCAAGGCATATGCTGTCTGCATGCTTATGATAGTAATGTAATAGTTTGTTCTGGTAGTTTTGCCTTCGCAGGGCCGCATATTCTTTGGACTGTAAAAGGTGAAACTGTTTATTGTGAAGGATGAGCCAGGGCAAAAACCTTGTACGGCAAAAAGGTTTTGTTTCGAAATGTTGACACATTCCGGAGCGCTGAGGAACACTGGGATGGAGTGGGAACAACGGAAGCCATAGGGTTCTTACAATAAGGGAGAAAAACTAAAAAACATGCATTTGGTAACACACTTTTAACTGAAAAGTAGGGCTGAGACTTTGGCACATCTTGTTTTCGTTATGTAAGGTTTGCTGCAACCCAACTGTTATTAATGTACTTGTTTTGTCATTGCGCTTTGTCTATGAAAAAAACAACACAACATAACAAAAAGAGTCTGGGTTTGATCCCCCTCATATCCGCAGCTTTACCTGTGTGCCCTTGAGCAAAATGCCTAACCACTACCTGACTTGTATCTGGTTTCACTGTAAATCAATTGAATTAGAAGCATGGGATTAACAAATGAACCGTGGCCCAGACGCCAAACGTTTGTGTGAACAGACCAAGTTCGAGCGAGTCCCAACTTCCCCCAAACTGTATTCATGCAGTAGAAAACAGGTTTCTCTGCACCACTGCATTACAATTGTATTCCGAGTGCCACAGTGCAGAAAGGCAACAGATACAAACATTGTTGTGTCCCCTTCTCGCGGTGGAGCCTGAAATGACAACATGTGCACTTTCTGCAAGATCAACTAACCTGGGTTTAATGCGGGTGCTGCACCCTCTCTAGCTGCTGCTGCTGGTGGGTGTTTACAATGTCACCTATGGAAGCATTTAAAACCATGACATGAAATCCAGTCTGCCACAAGGCCTCTTTGATTCTCCAATCACATGGCTGAACACAAGCCATCCCTGCTGTTTATGTAACGTTAACCAAAGTTCAACTTTGCTCCACCCCCTTTTTTTACTCAACCCACGGTGTCCCGTGATCCTTGGCGGCACATGGTAGCCGTCAGCCGTGTCCAGCGGGGGGACAAGGCGGGATTTAAGTCACGTTCCAACAGTGAGTCCGGGTGGGAACAGGGACAACGTTTACATGCAGCGGAAAAGATGTCTAGCCCCACACCGGAGCAGAAGCTGAATTGTCACGCCTTGTTTCTGCAGTGCACAGTTGCGTTGGTGAACCTCCAGGTTTTGTCGGAAAAAAAGAAAGAAATGAAGCAGTCATTGGGGGGGGGGGGGGGGGGGGGATATTCAGTCTTTGCCAAGTGCTTCATTGCTGGCACACACCTGCTCCTTCATTACCCAGTTCACCCTCTGTGCGTTCTCCGCGTGTGAAAGCTTATGTTCCGTTGATAACCGCCTGGAAGCCAGCCCGCGAACACAAGCCGATACCAAACCAAACTGTTGATTCATTAAAGCGATGATTAATATGAAATGTATGTACAGTTTGAGGTGAGAGGGTGAAGCATGATGTCTACTCATCTCTGCTACTTCATACAATTCTCCTAATTGATGCGATTGATAGTGTTTCAGGTTTACAATTCATTTGGTCGTCTTTAAAGAAAACATAACTGCATTTCTCTTTCTAATTAACTGTATTTTTGAGGATATGACACATTTCCAAACTTAAAATAGGCCCACAATATTGCATTGCTCCGTCATGTAAAATATAAAAACATTGTCGACATCGCAAAAAGACAGACTGAGTAGCATGAACCAGTTTCTTTTCTTTATAGAGGTCACAGATGACGGCCTGAGGGAGTGGGGAGACCTTGCACTACAATTACCTTATTTAGGGCTAAACTCGAACTTTAAGCTTCGCCGTTGTTCTGATATGCATGCCACTTCTACAATAGCTACTTTTTCTACTACCATATGCCATATGTGGAGTGTGTGTGGATGATGGCTGGTTGAAGCACAGTCTGACTCACCTGGCCCGACTGATTGGACTCTGGAGCTGGGTGGGGCTGCACATCTGTTGTGCACTGAGCAATCAATGCACAACAGGTTAAACCAGCCATCACCCCACACAAACTGGTTTTCAACATCATCCCCCTGTGTCCTGTAAAACCCACCCAGGTGGAGTGAGGCAGCCACCGAGGTGGAGTGGGGCAAGGACATTGCTGCACCATAGTTGCATTATTATTTGCCCGCCTTATAAACGGAATGATCTTATGAAGGCGTTTTGGTTTGTTTGCATGCTGATCTGATCTGAGGTTGCTAACATCTGTGAAAGAGTCGCTGTAATGCTAACCTTACAAGAACTAAGAAAACATCTGTCCAGTCTGTTATTCTTATGGCTTACAAATGTCTTCATTCAGTGTTGAACGTGGTCTTTGGAGAGGGACTGCCATAAAAATGAAGGCAATCTTTTTCTTTTTACCATTTCCAGTCTGGCAGCCGATCGCACAACAAGATCTCCTTACAACATATCTTCTGCCACTGGGCTACTGATGTGAAGCGGCCATGAGGTCCACTTAAAATGGGGCTATAGTCCCCCCGGTGTCCTGCCTTTGAAGCCGTCCGTGGTCTTCTCGTGGGCATCGCGACGCCTACCTGCTCCTCAATAACGTGCATCGTATCGGGTTTTCTTTTTACTGTGAGCCGCATTGGTCAAATGCTTCTGCTAAAATGGTCCCCCGGATCGTCATGGTTACCGTGTCTTCGGGGTGCCCCATTGGCCCCCGCTCCTGCCAGGGAGCCAATGGCCAACGCATTAGTCTCTCCATGTTAAACGGATGCTGCTGCCAGGGGCTGTAAAATGCCAGACCTACCATTTAGTCATTTAGCAGACACCTTTTAATCAAAGCACCTCATTTTAGATGCAGGTCATTAAAGGGGAACCGCCATGCTTAGCTGTTTTCTAATATAAGAGAGCACTGGTTCGTATGCGTGGTGTTAAAATCAGAGTAGGCAACTTTGGAGAAAACAGCCAGAGTTAGCGAGAATTTCATAGCATCCAGCCGCACAAATCCCACCCCTCCCTCCAGGCCTCGCTCTCGCTACAACAAAACACCTTCTAACATAAATTGCCTGCCCTTACTTTGAGAAATCTTGATCATCAACTCAAAATATTGCGGAAAAGTAGGAGCATTGACTTCTTTGGTCTGGGATTTTGAAACTTGTTCAAAGAAATGAATGGTCCAACGTCAGAGTTGATGTTGCAGAGTGTTGATGTAATCTTTTTACAACGTGGTATGAAGCAGTACTCTGTTATATAAAAAAGAAATAGCCGAGCGAGACGCAGCCCCTTTAAGGAGCAGGTAGGGGTCTGGGGGCGCCTTGCTCAAGGATGACTACAGGTAGACTGAGATACACATAGGGAGACTGCTCACAAGCTACAGGTAAAATAAATCGATATAATAGGCAGACGGTCGGTTGGGCTGAAAACGATGGCGCTGCAATCAAAACGAATCACAAAAGAACCTCTGCAACAACGCATTTGTGAAACATAGCTGGGGTCACAAACAAGTTCCGACCGAATAAAGGGGGTCTTGGTTCCAAACCAGGCTGTGAACCACTGAGCTAGAGGAGGAAACCTTGTGTGACAGACAGACAGACAGACAGACAGACAGACAGACAGACAGACAGACAGACAGAGAGACACACACACACACACACACACACACACACACGCATACACACACACACACACACACACACACACACAGACAGACAGACAGACAGACAGACAGACAGACAGAGACACACACACACAGACACGCGCATACACACACACACACACACACACACACACACACACACGCATACACACGCACACACACACACACACACTTGAGCTTTCCAGGTGGCTACACTCTCTCCATGATGTCATAACTCCCCCTGCATAAATCCTCAGCCATCCACACACAAACACACACACACACAAAGTCTCTCTATGTCTTACACACACTCACCCAAATCAACTCCCTCTCGCTCTCTGTCGCTCTCTCTCTGTCACTTTCCAGAGTCCCTGTTAGGGTAATTCATACCCACCATCGTTCAATTCTCAATTCGTTCAAACATGTCGTGTCACACCTGGCTCATAAACGGATATTGAACTAAAGTAGGGGGCTGTGAGCAGTAAACAAGATGGTGGTGACTCAGAGGCCTGTGTGTGTGTTGGGGGGGGGGGGGGGGGGGGGGGGAAGAGTGTCTCAGATTGAGAGGCCTGAGGTTATATCCAGGGCCTCATGCTCCTGTGTGTGTGTGTGTGTGTGTGTGTGTGTGTGTGTGTGTGTGTGTGTGTGTGTGTGTGTCTGGATTTGTTTGAGTGAGTGAGTAGTGTGTGTGTGTGTGTGTGTTCCTCCCACCATGAAATAAATGCAGTTTGAGCCAATCCTTCATAACAGCCAATACAATTGATTTGGCGTGTGTGTGTGTGTCTATGCACCAATAAACTTGGAGAAGCTTTAGACAAAGAAAAGGATGATGAAAGTCTAGTCTGAGATGTAATGACATTTTTCATCGTAGACCATTTCAAATTCATAGTCATGTAGATTTCATAATGAAATATCGCAGCTCATCAACTTGTCACATTCCGCCCCCTTCATTGAAGACTGCACTCTGTCCTTGTGTTTCCTGGTCCTGATTGTTCCCACTCACCTTGATTGTTTTCACCTGTCCCTCATTAACAGTCCCCTCCTAGTGTATTTAGTCTGTGTGTTTCCCTTCCTCTGTGCCAGTTCGCCTTTGTTCCTCCGTGTCAAACGTTCCCGCATTACTTCAAGCAATTGCTACGATTCCTGGTTTTTGATCCCTGCCTGTTATCCCCTACTACGCCTTTGCCTTCTCCCTGCCGGATTGTTTGCCTGATCTCCAACTGATTACCCGTGTACCGACCTTTGCTTTATTTAGTAAAGACCATTTTCACCTGAGTCGTGCTTTTGAGTCCTTTTTATCCGTGGTTCACCTAGTTCTTACCCAACTCAACTAAACAGTAGCTTTGAAAATGAGTTTTGCGTCCAAGTTCATATTGTTGTCACCAAATAATATCCGTCCGTTCAAATGAATCAATTCATTTTCTAAATGCACCATTAATGCTCTTGTCCATCTAGTTAGTTCTGCAAGCAGCCAATATCTCAGAATGTGCTATGATCTACTAGCCTACTTGTTTTTAACCTTCAGCCGCAATCGCCTCAAGTGTGACATCATCCAACACACACACACACACACACACACACACACACACACACACACACACACACACACACACACACACACACACACACACACACACACACACACACACACACACACACACACTCTCTCTGTGCATAACTAACCTCCAGGAAGAGGAGATCACTTTCAGCACAGGAGAAACAAAGAGACAGCGAGACGGATGACCAGGTTATCGCCCGCCCCTCCGCTCCAACACGGGGTTAAAGAAAAGCACGCGTGGTTCGCCGTCTCCGTTGGTTAACGGACGACGTTCTCGGCCGTTCTGTTCCAGAGTCCTAGAAAGGTCATGTTGAGGAAGGGTGAAAGTGAAACAGCAAGACGACCCCTACCAACACCCCCCCTACCCTCTCATCTTCACACCCTTCCCAAACTTGTTCACGTCCGTAGAGGGGGCCATCGATCCGAGGACAGGGAGGTGATGGGGCATTATTGGTTGGACCTGTAGCTCGCTAGGTAGCTAGCGAGCTAGGTAGCTAGCTCGCTAGGTAGCTAGGTCGCTAGGTAGCTAGGTAGCTAGGTAGCTAGCGAGCTAGGTAGCTAGGTAGCTAGCGAGCTAGCGAGTGTTAGCCTGAATGAGCAGCCCATGGATGGTATGCTATATACTCATGGGCGACAAACATGGGCGGTTACACGTCAGTTATTCACCTTAACGTTGTGGTCGCCTTGTTCTCAGCTCTCTTAGTCTTCCGTCCTGTGTGCCACAATGACTAAAGAATGGAGAATATCGTTGAACGTCGCACTCATCTTCTTTCACAATTTCACGCTACTTGGTGACACTTTTATGTCGCAAGACGTATTATAATTTCTGAAAGTAATGGAGATGGCCTGGGGTGGGGGGGGGGGGGGGTTGTCATTACAGGAAGTGATGCATCCTCATTCCCATTATACAGTCCAGCTGCTGTTCCAATTATTCTTTTTATGCAATGAGGACTGAATCAATCATAAAGAATATGACCAGGAGATCTAAATGGCGCTGTAACAAACAGCTTCCTGTGAAGAAGGCTGCTATGAAGCAAACACATATGTATTCTTTTGAGCCGTCACGAAGAGTGACCGGTGTAAACCTGTGACCTCAGACAGACAAAGGGACTGACAAGCAGCAGACGGACATCTTAGACAACCCTCTTGTACAATCCAGTCCCAGCTTCACTTGGCATTAGCATCATGTGCTCTCTCTCCCTCTATCTCCCTCTTTCTCTCTCTCTGTCTCTCTTTCTCTCCCTCTACAACAGCCTCTCCCTCCCTCTCTATTTCTCGCTCCCTCTTTCTCTCTCCCCCTCTCTCTCCCTCTCTCTCTCCCTCTCTGCGGCCCCCAAATGAACACTCTGATTCGTTCATAGCCTTTGCTCACCCCCCCCCCCCCCAAACTCCTCCATCCTCTTCATTCCATCCCCCATTGTCTTCTCTTTTTTTTAACCCCTCCCAGTGCATCCCGGCGGGCAGAAGGAGAAAAGGCATCTGCAAATGTCAGTAAATGCCAGCAGGGCCTTTCGCGAGCCCGATGTGAGTTCATCTGTTGTGTGTCTGCGCTCTCTCTCTGTGCTTCCTCCGCCGCAAAAGCACCCGTTTCTTCCTCAGGGGCTAGGATCCCTTATTTTAACCCCTTAATGCCCCCCCCCCCCGTATCGCGGCTGACCCCCGGGTCGGGTGTAGCGCTATGTGTTCGGGTTGGTGTGGATAGGAGTGTAACGGCGTGTGGATAGGAGTGTAACGGAGTGTGTTCGGGTTGGTGTGGATAGGAGTGTAACGGAGTGTGTTTGGGTTGGTGTGGATAGGAGTGTAACGGAGTGTGTTCGGGTTGGTGTGGATAGGAGTGTAACGGAGTGTGTTTGGGTTGGTGTGGGTAGGAGTGTAACGGAGTGTGGATAGGAGTGTAACGGAGTGTAACGGAGTGTGTTTGGGTTGGTGTGGATAGGAGTGTAACGGCGTGTGTTTGGGTTGGTGTGGATAGGAGTGTAACGGAGTGTAACGGCGTGTGGGTAGGAGTGTAACGGAGTGTGGATAGGAGTGTAACGGAGTGTGTTTGGGTTGGTGTGGATAGGAGTGTAACGGAGTGTGTTTGGGTTGGTGTGGATAGGAGTGTAACGGAGTGTAACGGCGTGTGTTTGGGTTGGTGTGGATAGGAGTGTAACGGAGTGTAACGGCGTGTGTTTGGGTTGGTGTGGGTAGGAGTGTAACGGAGTGTGTTCGGGTTGGTGTGGGTAGGAGTGTAACGGCGTGTGTTTGGGTTGGTGTGGATAGGAGTGTAACGGAGTGTAACGGCGTGTGTTCGGGTTGGTGTGGGTAGGAGTGTAACGGCGTGTGGATAGGAGTGTAACGGAGTGTGTTTGGGTTGGTGTGGGTAGGAGTGTAACGGAGTGTGTTTGGGTTGGTGTGGGTAGGAGTGTAACGGAGTGTGTTTGGGTTGGTGTGGATAGGAGTGTAACGGAGTGTGTTTGGGTTGGTGTGGGTAGGAGTGTAACGGAGTGTGTTTGGGTTGGTGTGGGTAGGAGTGTAACGGAGTGTGTTTGGGTTGGTGTGGGTAGGAGTGTAACGGAGTGTGTTTGGGTTGGTGTGGATAGGAGTGTAACGGAGTGTGTTTGGGTTGGTGTGGATAGGAGTGTAACGGAGTGTGTTTGGGTTGGTGTGGATAGGAGTGTAACGGCGTGATTCTCAACATGACTCGCTGCTAAGTAGTTAAGATAATGAACGGAAAGATGAACAAATGGATCAAGAGCTTTAAGAATCACAAAGCAGCACACAAAAATAACTACAACTGGTTTGAACACAATTTTCAAAAGGAGATTCAACACTTTCGTAATAAATCCCTAACATAATAAAATAATTTTAAAATAGAG